>JANHFX010008472.1:0-37537 GCA_027560015.1 Chloroceryle amazona
TGGTTGGTTGGTTCAGTGTAGGAGTGTGGTTGGTTGGTTCAGTGTAGGAGTGTGGTTGGTTGGTTCAGTGTAGGAGTGTGGTTGGTTGGTTCAGTGTAGGAGTGTGGTTGGTTGGTTCAGTGTAGGAGTGTGGTTGGTTGGTTCAGTGTAGGAGTTTGGTTGGTTGGTTCAGTGTAGGAGTTTGGTTGGTTGGTGTGGGGTTATAATTTCCTGTTCCCATACTCGCCGTAACCTGATGTGGCCTTGTTGTATTCAATGCATAAATTTTTGTTTGTGTGTTTAAAATCATACATATTTTGTGACTCCTGAGTTTGAGAATAAGCTGCTCTTCTTTCCACCTTATAACAGTGTTGATACCTTTGAAAATTAAAGAGTTTTTTTTAAAGTTTGCTTATGTTTGTAATCATGGGGGCTATGGTTTTGGACTTCCATACAAAGCGAGATTATCTTGGAGAGGTCTTAGGTTTTGGCTTACCACAGGTAAGACTACTTGTTAGAGTCTGCTGGACAATGTAGTCTGCAGTATTATGGGATGTGTTCTTTTACCAAAACTGATTGCTCTGAGTTTGAACTGGAAGAATTTTGTGATAACAGGTTGTTCAGTAATTTAGTCTAAAATTAATACTGTGCTAATTTAAACATTTGTGTCCAGAACTTTAAACTTTAGCAGTGCTTGATGTTTGCCAGTTAAAATGTTAGTAGCTTTAGAACATTAACAAATTAAAAATAAAGCCTTTTTGAGCAAAAAGAGAATTAGGAAAGTTACCTGAGTGTTTCCAGGGGAGATAAAACTTTGTCCTTTGTGTGGGTGGGGTGTAGACCTATTAACTTATTTACAGAGTGCTGAAACGAATGAATGGGTATTTTGAGGATTGCTACTAGTCACAGATAGTCATGCTGAACATGACAGCATCTCTTTTCCACATCCGTATGTCTGCATGCTGTGGGAGAAGTAAATAGGAAGCAGCAAATAGGGAGAGATGCTCTTTTAAGATACTGGTATGAATCACGATTAATGGGGAAACCCCACAGCTGTACAAGTGGTTTTTCCTTGAGAGCCTTACATGCTTTTTACAGGGAAGAAATTGTTCCTTATGTCTAAATTTCCTTGTCTGTATTCTTTACAGAACAGACACCAGTCATTGCATGGGTTTTATCTAGGAGTGTTAAGAGGAAACGTGCTGCTCCAGAAACCATGCCAATTAATAGAATGTATTTCTTAAAACACAGCTGCTAATTGCAGTTTCAAACGCTAAAGAGCTGCTGCTGAAACTAGAAACCTTGCGTCCTCCCGCTTAGGTTTATTTGGCAGATCATCACAGGCCAGCCCCCTGGTTTTGGGTCTCTACAATTCTGAGTTGTTCGTTGACCTGCATCGTCTGGCCAAGTTAGACTGTAGAGGCACCTTCAGGGATGGCAGGGCAAGGGGAGTGAGATACCTTTAAACAGCATGCACTCATGCAAGTGCAAACAGAATCCTGTAGAGCAGCAGTGTGCATATGGACTGAGGATTTACCAGTTGACTTGTTACTGTCTGTGAAATGTTTCATAAAATCTGATAGATATCTATGTGAATGTGGCTGCGTCACACAGCTCAGAGTTCAGGAGACTGGCAAGCTGTTGGATATTGTGCAAAGCATCTAAAGAACGTGAACCTTGCTCCTCTGCTGAATAAATCGTTTTGTTTATTGTTTTATAGTAATTTGTTTCATTTATTATATACTTGAGCTTCCTGTTACTTCTACATCAGTAGACTATCTCAAATGTAGTTTTTAATTATTTTTTTTATGTTTTGGGCACATGTGGGATGTGCTTGGTCCTTTGTTATGATATGAAGAGGAGTAGGCAATGTGCAAAGAGTTTGGTTCCTGGATGTTTGCTGGGTTTTTTTTTTTATATAACTGTACATATGTAAAATATTGAGACCCACTTGCTCATGCTGAATAGTGCTGAAAAAAAGCCCAGAGCAAACCAAAATAGATTCTGTTTTAATATGGAGATTGGTTCCTGGATGTTTTGGCTGTTTGTATGTTTTTGTTTTGTTTGTTTTTCCTTTAAAAAAAATATTGTAAATATATAAAACTGCTAAAATACTGAGACCCACTGGGTCATGCTAAATAGTTCCAGAAGAAAACAAAACCAGAAAAAAGGCAAAACAGTTTCTGTTTTGATATGGTAACCACGCCAAAGCTAAGTATCAATAGCTGTCTTGTGAAGAGCTATTTGCGGTCTATGAATAAATTGTGATAAAGATAAAAAAGAAAAATAGCCGCAGAGAAAGTGAGAACAAAATAATATTGCCTTTGTACCGATCTCTGATTCACAAGCTGTGAGCCTTTTAAAACTAATAGTTGGTGGCTGTACCCTTCACAGAAGCTAAGGGATGTAAAGCTGCAGCTTCAAGGAAGAGGCTTTTCCCAGGGCCACAGCTCTCTGGCCACTGCCACGTGAAATTGCCCATACTCCTGAAACCATAATGAAGCACCTTAGAAAATCATGGCATTTATTGAAAAAGTCTTGAAAACAGAATTTCTTGGGCTATCTTAAAATTCACTCAGGTTATGCAGAAACAGGTGGGCTTTTACACCTATGGTAATAAAGAAAATTAACCAGGTTTAAAGACAAGCAGAAAAATGGAAAGTAACCAGCTCTTACTTTTTCCTCCAGATATTCTTGTTGGTTTTACCTGAAGCTTTCTAATTGCTTAAGTGAAAAATGTTAATCTCTACCCCAAGAAGCTGGTTGAGAAAAATAATACTGTGTATTTTTATGCAAAATAGATCAATAGACCATAATTTCTAAATTTTATATATATAAAAACCATTTATTTTACTTTCTTGAAGATAGACAACAGATTGCCATGGATTTTTTTTTTTTATATACTGTTTTCTTTATGGATTGATTTTTGTCTAGATTTTATTCATATTTTTGGAAATGATCTCAAAGATCTGCCTGACTTTCAGGGCCAGGAGAGGAATGGTAGGGGGGAAAAAAGTGCTCCTTGCTTCAATTGCATTATTTTGGTTTAGTTACTGAATTTACAATTAAAAAAAAAAAAATTGCATTTTGCTAGGAAGCTACAGTACCAAAGTGGTTAGTCAAGTTTTAATTTACATTAATCATGACTTCAGGAGAAGAGAAGAAAGAAAACCTGCATCAAGTTTTTAATATAAAATTTGAGCTGTGTCTTTGGGAGTTTCAGTACCAGAAACCTTTTGGCAGGTCCACAAATGATTGATCACAGTGAAGAAAATAAATGGAGATTGTATTGGCCACTGTCCAAAAGTAGAGTAACTTAAGGTTTATGTCAATAGAAAACAATTTACGTCTTGTGACATCTGACACTTTGTGACAGAAGAGCTGTATGAAGACTCTGGGAAGAGCTGGCAGTAATTGGCAGCTTGTTTGGGAAATTGTTCTATCACATCCCATTACTGAGGCCTTGGTGTGAAAGGGTGACAGGCTTCAAGGAATTTCTCTTCTTGGCAGTTTTCAGCAGTCACTAGGTGACAATGCTGATCTGGCTTCAGAGCTGTCTGTCTGACAAAGCTCTTGCTGAAGTTAAAGGAATTACTTCAGGGGCTCTGAGGTTCTGTTGTGCATGATTTGTGTTTTGTTATGGGCTGTAGTTGCTCTTTTCCTCCAGGCTGTAGTTGTTGATAATTTAGTTTTTCCTATAATTCAGCTTTTGACAAGCGTATCTGAAAATTAAGGTACCCTTTTTTTGGAGTTGCCCTGAAAACTCAGTGAACTCCAACATACACTTGCTTCCAAGTGCTCTACTGTCTGGAAGGCAGCCATTAATGATGTGGTGATTGCCACGTTCTTCTGATACTTTGTACTGCTCCTGATAGGAACCAGCTGCAAAGATAAATTTTATACAGATGTGTCAGGTTCCACAACCCTTCTTCATGGTCATAAGAGGCTGTATATCAATCACAGAATCATTGAATCATAGAATGGCTTGAGTGGGAAGGCACCTTTAGAGCTCATCTACTCAAATCCCCCTGCAAGGAGCATGTTGCTCAGAGCCCCTTCCACCCACAACTGGAAAGGTTCCAGGGTTGGGGCATCAATCACATCTTTGGGCAACCTGGACCAGGGCCTCACCACCCTTGTATAATATTTCTTTCTTATCTCCAGTCTAAATATCTTGGCCAAATAAAATTAATACCAGAGTCAAACAACCACCTTCTTACCCCTAAAGAGGAGACAAGAAAAAATGATTCTACGAGGTAAAGGAAGCCTGTAACCTATCCTTGCTGACACTTCTTCTCCATGGGTCAAGGCTGTATAAGAAAGGTCTTGGTGTGATTGTTCATACACACAGGCGATTAAGAGGAATGCTCTGGATTTCCTTAGTTTTATTTCTTAATAATCTTCAGAGGGAAGGGGTCTCAATCCACTTTTCTCAGACATTGTTCTTGTGTAAAAACAGTGCAATTCAACTTCAGGGACTCCAGGTTGTTAAAGGGCTGGGAGCTCCATGGTCAAACGAGGAAGTTGTAAGTAAAGCCAGATTAAATCTGAGCAAACTTCTGTCAGGTACCCTGGATTTAATTTGCCTAAAATGAACTTGCCACACCAGTCAGTAGCTATATGCCCACTAAAGTGACATCAGTGCCTCTGCCTGTGGACGATTGTCTGGATAAACCGCAAGTGTGCCGCTGGGAAAAGCCTTCCAAGAGGGTACATCAGGGAGCAAATCGCCCCTGGGAAGAAGTTGGGTATAGCAGCCATGTGGCCATTATGCAACCAAAGCCATTTATTGTCCCACACCCATTATTGAGTGTAATCTAAATTTAATTGGAGACAATGTAATAGCAAAATATTTACATGGGTTCTAGCAACAGACTCTAAGCGCTTTTGAAAATTGTTTTGTCATGTTCTGAAGAGAAAAAGCATTAAGAGAAACAGCATTACTAAGATAAACTTGTCATTACTAAGCATTATGATAAACTTAGCACTGTCAAAGGAATAATTAGATTAGAAATGTTAATTTTTCAGTGTAGTCACTTGATCTGTTGGTAGGCAAAAGTAGAATTGAGTAACCTGGGTATAAATTATAACATGCAAGCATGTGAACCTTAAGAGTCCAAGAAAACCAGCACTCTTATGAAGCTTCAAATCCGATGTTGTTAATTCCCATACCAGTGCATTTATGCGTAAGGCCACTATAAGAAAGAATGCACATTGGCTAATTAATTAATCTTAAAGGATACAAGTGTGGTACCTTAGACCAATTAACAAGCTTGTCTCGCTGCCATTCTATATATATTTTGTATGTTCAATTAGTATTTAGTTCTTATACTATATGTTTACTAGTTCAATAATAAAAATAAATTTCCTGTTCACCTGAGGGGGTTCCTATTTGTTACTCGTCCTGTTAGACTCTGAATGTTCTTCATCTCTTGCTGTTAGAAACTTTTGATTGGATGAGTTGTTCTGGCAGCTGTTAATGCAGATCCGCATCTGGTCAGGGTAACCAGTAGTTGTGCAACTAAGGTGGAAAATTACTGTCATGATGTGACACCCAGAGCTGGGGCTTAACTTAAAAAGTAAAATTATTTTCCCCGTTATTCCTCATTTTCTGTGTATTTAAATACTTTTAATTGAGGCAAAATCCTGGACATTAAATCTGAATCCTTTTTTTGCAGAGTTACTTGGCAAAATAGTAAATACTATAAAAGCTCATTAAGTTTGCAGTGTGTTTTATGGCCACAGAGTTGTACGTGTCTTTAGCATGAATTTAGTGTAAACTAATTTTATGCAGGTTGCCAAACAATCTTTAGGATGGGCAAGGTTTACAAACAGAATACTTTCGGGTTAGATACAAATGTGAGATCATGGAGATATGTTACTGCAAATTCAGAACTACTTCTAACCTGTCTTAAGTGCCTGGTTTCTGATCCTTCCTTTATGATTGCTCACAAGAGCACTGGTAGCTATTTTCTGAACAATGCTGCGCATCTATTAGTGTCAAACAGGGGAGGAGGGGTGGGAGAAGAGGAGGAAAAAGCAGGAACTTCTCTGATGCATGAACTCAAACAAGGAATCTGGACTAAACTGTAGATCCTAGACAGAAAGCAAGTATTAAGCTAAAGTAAGTTGTTCAGACTGAGCAACACTTTATGCTGTGGTGTTAAGAAAACCTTGAGCATTTCAAATAAAACCATGATTCCCCTTCTGTTTAACAAATGAAGCCTGCAAATGTTTTCCACATTAATTGACTTGCAGATTACACAGAATGGCAGTTTGCACAGCTCTACTCTGTGTATTACAGTGAACTATTAAAGAATATTTTTTTGTTCTTGCTTAGTAATTGTGAGTATGATTCTTTGTCTTGCTAAATATTGAACCAAAACTCATACACTTTTAGTTGCTGTCATATTGCCTATGTTACCAAAGAATGTGAAACAACATAGATTGACTGGTTTGCTCTCTTGCAGACAAGATACAGTAACACATTCTGGGGTGTTTCCCAGCACCCTACAGCATGCTCTCTGCCAGTTTCATTTAGATAGCTGATGTGTTTTCCTGTCTGCACATTGTTACCAACTGCAGAATTGGTATTTGTGCAATTTGGTGGAGTATGTGGTTTAAGCAAGACCTAGTGGCTTTGCCAGATAAACAGCTAGATGTTGCTCTTGAACTTTCAGTTTGTAATTCTAGCTTTCCCCTTTTCAGAGGGTTGTGGGGTTTTCTGGTTGTGGTTTGGGGTTTTTTTTTGGTGTGTTTTGTTTTGTTTTTTCTTCAAAAGCCAAATGGATCAGAAGTGATAAATACAATGCTGGTTTAGTGAAAAGTGAAATAGTGTCATGTTCCCTCTTCATTCTTCTTGTGAGGTCGGAAAACATGTACCCTCAAATACTCCCACACACACCCCGTGTTAAGTGCATCTTTTCCGCTGATGCCAACCAACACAGGAAATAATGTTTGCCAGTTACTTGCTTTTTTTTTTATGTTTGTACAATTTAAACTGCTTTACTGTATAACTTTATTATGTTTTTCATATCTAACATTATGGGCACAAAAGAAAGTGGTAAGCTTTTAGTGTTAATGATTTATCTTATCTGGGGGAGACAAGAATTATCATTTAGGCATTTCTCCCTGAGGGACTGCAGAGTGCATTTATTCTGTAATATTCTGCATTAATGCAAAATGGTGGTTGCCTTTTAAAAAATTGAAAAGCTCACTGCAGAGGAAATATTCTGAAATTATCCAAGTGTGTGCAGCATAGTCCTCTGTGTTTATTTGAAATTCTCTTCTGCAGAGATGATTTATGTAGAATAACATTGAGTAAAGCTGGAGAAATTCTGGAGGTTTGTGCTCACCTGATCAGAACATATTATTAATTTTAGAAGCCATTTAGTGATCTCGCACCTGTGTAGCCAAACTTCATGAGATCTGCTGGATCACAGCATGAACTGTTCTTGGAATCTTGAGAATAATCGGGTTAGGGAGAAAACAATATGCTTAAGACATCACAATATTTTTTTTCTGTGGGGATGGAGGGCATAAGAAAACAAGGGAAGAGAGTACATCCTCTCCAAAGCTGTTGTGTAAAACCTGGTGTATCAAATGTCAGTGGTAGAACTGGAAGAAAAGCCCTGGAAATTCCACTGTTCTACACAATTTTAATTAAAATCCTGAGAAAGAGCTCAAACTTGGGTGAGTAAGAATGTTCAGTAAGCCCCCGTTATTTCCATTTCATATAGAATGCTTTTTTTATTGTTCACTCTCTAGAAAAATCAACAATATTTAAAATTATTCTTAGTGCTTACATTCTCATTACCAGTCCATCTTTTAACCTATTCAATAAGGGAAACATTCAGTAGCTGACCTGCATAATCACAGTGTGATTTTTCTCGCAGGGAACTCCTGGACCCAAGGAAGAGATGGTTGAATTTGTTTGCGCACAGGTCCTACCAAGCACATTGGGGTGCTGTGAGCAGGTAAGAATTGCTAAAATAGTACAGTGTTTAGCTCCATATATTACAAAGTGTGAAATATGGGATGTAAATCTTCTTGCTATGAGAGCTAACCGAAAAAATGCTGAGTTCAATGATTTTAAAAAATTTAGAAACTGCTTTTTAGCTGAGTAGAGAGCAGCAGAATGAAGCTTGCCTGTCAATACATCTCCAGGCATGCTTTTGAAAGGAAATTAAATCAAACTTGCCTATCTGAGGATGCAGACTTTAAGCCCTAGGATTGGTTTGTAGCGAGTTCGCCATTAATGCTGAGGTTGCTGGTGCATGTGCTCTTTTGGGGTAGAATATTTTGATGTTTCTATTCCAACTTGGGGCAGTGAATGGCTCATTGTATCTTGTGAATTTTGGAGTCATGTTTTTCCGACAGACACGTCCTTCGGTTATATTGGTGTAGGCTTATTTGGCACACCAGCTTTTTTGAGAATTTCAGAGCCAATGCTACTAAAATAAGTGCAATTACTGCTCCAGTGATTAAAATGAGATCCCGCCAAAAGAACTCAAGGCACTTGATTGGCAGAAGCCTCTTACAAATCCCCAGCTCGTTCCCAGTGAGCTGCCTCAAGGGTTTCATCCTCATGGACACTGGGGTTGCACATCTGGCGTTCACAAGAGAAGGGGCAGAGATGTCTTCTAGCCAGAGTTTTAGATACAGAATATGACAGTCGCAGTGCCAAGGATTGTCAGATATTTTCATCTCCTCCAGGGTGTTCAGGCTGTCCAGGGTGCCAGGAGGAACAGAGGTCAAGCTGTTGTTCTGTAGGTAAAGCCTCTTGGTGTTAGCAGGTAAGACAGGCACTTGAGTCAGCTTCTGTGAGCTGCAGTCAACATGCAAACCTTCCTTTTCTCTCAGGAACCTGCAATTGCAGGAGGGAGGACAGGCTTCGGTTTGGGCTGTGTGGAACAGCAGTGATATGGCAAATCCTACAACAGTGACGAATTCTATCTTGTTCATGATTTGACTACACAGAGAAGAAGAAGAATCTGGTAAGTGTGTTTCATGAGCATCTTTCTAAATGCAGAACTACTACTACTTGCTCTTGAGGTTTAAGTTTCTGGAAGAAAATCTCTAGCTTTCTGTATTTCCCCCAGAGCCACTCTTCCTGATGTTAAGTAGCATAAATATAACTAGGAGAGAGCACAATGCTTCAGTTTGGTTTTTAGGTCATTGTTTTTTCCTTCATAATCATATGAAATACATTGTTGTTCAAACTTCTGGAGCAGAAGGTCACCAGGAGACAATGGTAAAAGCTAGGCCATATTACGATTCTATTTCTGTATCTTCATAGATCCAGTATTAAAATTCATAGAATCACAGAATGGTTTGGGTGGGAAGGGACCTTTGAGAATATCTAGTCCAACCCCCCTGCACGAAGCAGGAATATCTTCAATTAGAGCAGGTTGCTCAGAGTCCTGTCCAACCCGAGCTGGAAGGTTTCCAGGGATGGGGCAGCAACCACCTCTCTGGGATACCTGGGCCAGGGTCTCACCACCCTCAGCATCAAAAATTTCTTCTTTCTCTCTAGTCTAAACCTCCCCTCTTTCAGTTTAAAGCCATCACCCCTTGTCCTGTCACAACAGGCCCTGCTAAAAAGTCCCTTCCCAGCTTCCTTATGGCCCCCTCCTTCAAGTACTGAAAGGCTGCAGTAAATTCTTCATGCAGCCTTCTCTTCTCCAGGCTAGAATTGTGTGTTGAAGTCAGTTTTCAAAATTGAGCTTAAGAGGTTGAATAATTGTAGTTGTCTAAAAATCATCTTTCTGAAGATTCCAGCCAGGAATTACATATTTTTATGTGGCAAAAAATATATTTTTTAACTGTCTTGCTGGTTCGTGCATCCCTGAGAAGATACAGTTTAAAGTTTGGATGAATAAAGAATTGGAAATTTTGTGTATCTGGTACTACTTGTCTTTTAAGGATTAAATAATCATGCTTTGGGCTATCGGGTAATTATCCTTTTGCTGTGTCACTCCCACTTCTGTAGTCAATCCCACTAGGCTCCCATCTTAGTCCCTTCTGTTTGGCAGTTTAAAATCTCCAAAGCTATTCCCTTCTTGTACTTCCCACTATTATTTTGCATTTAAAATGCATAGTTACCTTGGGACCAAATTGGAATTTGAAATAGAAACTCCCTTGAACAGGTTGGGGGAATTTTCAATCCTGAAACCATATCTCTCTATGATTTTAATTACATCCAATAATTAAAACTTTTTTCCAATTCATTTGCAATAAATAAATATTGAAGCAAAAATATCTGACTGTACATTGTTTTGTATACTATTTGGAGAAACAGTTGGAGTTTTGTACAGTTAAAGAAAATTCCTTTTAAAATGAGGAAGGCAGAAACAGTTTTATAGTTTTGTTTGCAGACAAATGTTAAAGCACATTATGATTTTAAAATTGGGCTGGACAAAACCTGAGATATAGCAAGCAGATGCAACAGACCTATTAACAACAAATACAGAGTAAAAGATGTTTTTACATATTAAGGCAATAAGGAGTATAAATTATGCTAATATAGAATGGAATTTGAAAAAAATCTTCAATAATATTTTTAATTGTAGAACTCTAAATGAAAATATTTTCATAAAAACTTAAACTAAGACTATTTTTTCCTCTGAGAAGTTTCATTTGATAAAGACTAAAATTGCAGGACAAATGGATTGGTTTTTGTTTTAAGCTAGTTTTGCTTCAGTGTGCCTACAAGGATTATGTAACTAGCTTTGGAGAAAGTTAGACAGCTTTAGATTCCTGATCTAAATGTTTCATTCCTGGATTTTAAACTGGGTTAATGCTACATAAAATTATGAACTTCTTCACAGAGAAGCTGAAATATTAATTCTGACAACCTCCTCTGTCTTTGTTAGCAAGTATCTTTGGTCTGAATCTGGATACTTGTCTGTTATTTTTCGAGACATCTAGTAGGGCTGGTTTTTTAAAAGCAGGCATGTGATAAGGACAGGCTATGTCATCTGACTGAGGAATTACTAACTAATATCTACAGAAAAGGTGATCTATTTTTAATATATAAATATATTCTGATTTAATATATACATATGTAATATATAAGTATAATATTCCTTCTGATTTAATACACAAATGATTTAACATATAAATTACAAATCAAATACAAATAAGAACTGTAGCAAAAATGCAGAAAGGAGTATTGGTGAGATGCCTGACTGACACTTACCCTTATTTACTCCCTCTTGATTCCTCTGCTTGGTGAAGTGTTGGGGTTCGTATAGCAACCCAAGCTGACTTTGACGAGTCGGTAAGGAAGTGTGTTAAAGAAGATGAGCTTTTTTGTATGCATAATAGGAAACCATTCCTATTGGTTGGAAGATGCTATATATGGTTGACATGTGTCACAGCATTGAGGCATTTTTGTATTTTCTTTGGACAAGAGGAAGTGGTTTTAGTGTTGTGTTTGGTTTTGTCTTTTTTTCCTGCTCATGTATTTTTTCCTTTAAAGCTGACAATGTCTGGAAAACTTAAAATGACTCATCTGAAGTCTAGTGGGTTTTTTCTTCAGCTGTGGTAAACTACAGGTATAAAAGTCAGCTTGAGCTTCAGGTGCTGACACGTGCAAGCCTAGGCCCAATGCAAAGGACTGAGGTTCTTCTGGTTTAGTGAAAGCCACGTGTGTTTGATATTTGCCTTTCCACTGACTAAGTAAAACCTGTAAGAATGCACTATGGTGTTGAAATAACATATTAGTCAAATGAGATCAACTTATATTATTCGGGTGATATCGTTAAGGGATAGAGAAATATTAATGCCATTGCATTGAAAGAGTGGTGAAAAGTCAAAATATAGTACTTAATTCTGCTCACTCGTGTTCAAAAAATATTAAGCCAACAAGTGAAAGGAAGGTTTCTGTGATGATCAGGGCTCTGGGGAGCCTACTGTATGTGAAGAGTCTGAGTGTGAGCTGTACTCTCTGCTGTGGAGCAAGGCAGAAGTACCTGAGCCAGAAGGACTCAGGCAGGTGGGTGCCCTGACACTACCTTGGGTATGAAGAAGGGTGTGTGTGTGTATGGATTAATGGATCAATTCCTATTTTGGTTCTTGTGATAGTTTTGTGGATTATAATTCCTTTGTAATGTCCTAGTTTGGTTTGGAGTTTAGAAATGAATTCTAGACACTCGGGGAAGGTGCACTGAACAAGGCTCATGGTCAGCATGGCTCCCCTTAACCAGCACAGGCTGGAGGACAGGGATTGCCTTCGGCATGTATGGAGCCTTTCTTCCAGTCATGAGAGTTTTGTATGTAGCTCAGAACGGGACTATGAGCCTCCAAATGTTGTCACACTCAAGTTGCTGAAGCATATCAACTGTGAAATAGTAGCCAGGTGACAATTTAGAACGTAATGTGCTCTGTGAATTTTTTGCTTTAAAGCCAGTAATTTAGGATGATTTAAGTTCATATTATACATTTATCTGTTCACCTAATGCCATATTTGTGGAAAAGAAAAACAAACTGACAATTTTTGTGTTCAGTATTTTATTTATTTTTTTTGTACATGAAATTTTGGAATAGAATTGAAATAAATTTTGCTTGGCTTTATCTACCAAACATGAACATGCAGGATTCAAGGTAGCCATTGACATTTGGAAACACAGTGTGTTGTGGATCTGATGTTTAATTCAGGCTGGTTGTTGTTTAGTCTGTTGTTCTGGGGACAGGCTTTGAGCTGTGTTTTGTATTTGGAAATGAAACCCAGGTGAGTTTTAGATGTTGCAGATGTGCAGCAGAGCCCTGCTTCTAAACTGGTGTTCCTTTATACTATGCTATTCTTGAGGGGAAGGGAGATTTTTGACACAATTATTCTGATAGGAATTCTTATCAATTCCTATTTAAGGAAGTCTATTTAAGTTCAGTAGCCTGAACTTTGTTAGGAAATTCCTTAAGAAAATGACTTAGTGTGTCTCTCTGCTCTTTATTATTTTAAAAGATGATTTAGACAGTGCTGGAGGGGGAAGACAACATTACTTCAAACCCCCTTTGAATTTTGATCTTTTCTAGAAGATGAGGAGAGTCATTCTTCCCTCATTGAATAGTTCATCTGCCTGTCAGATGTTTAACAGCTGGACCTGTGAGTGGACTGCTAATAATGGGAAGATCCTTCATTCTTAGGGATTGTTTATTTTTTTTTCAGAAGTACATCACTAGACCATAGATTTCATAAATGTCTGCCTTTCCTGTGCTCATTCCCCATATATCACACAATTCCTGTTGTACATCTTAGGGAGAGCTGCCACCCAGAAGAAAAAATATCCTGTTACCTGGTGAAATCAAATGCTGCAGCTTTTTACATTGAAATGGATGATAAATATTTGGAATCTTCTAGAAGCCCTACTCAAATTCTGTACTTAAATCCTCACATGATGCAGGCCCATGTTCATCCAGCTGCTGCACCACATGTGCTTGGAGAAGTAGCTGCTCAGGCTGAGTTGCTGAACCTGTTACAATCTGAGGACCATGGGGCAGTTCCTTTAGCTCTGCATGGTGGTGAATGTGTGCTGGGAGTACCCCACAGAGGCATGGCTTGAAATACAAGGTATTTGCATTTATGATTTTAGGTCTATAGCTTTTTGTAGGCCAAATGAGAGCTCTTGTTAAAGAGGATTTATTAAGAGCCAATTTGGGAGGGAAAAAAAACAAAACAACCAACACAAAACCCTAAAAAACTAAAACCCCAATACCGAACAAAACCCACGTGATAATCTGTTAGAATCTTGTTATAGTCTGAGAATATAGTTTCCACAGAGTGTTTGAACTTCTCATGAATGAGAGGCTCTGTATCTCTTGGTGGAGAGGTGTTTCTGAATGCTCTTAGTCCCAATCAAACACATGCTCTCTCCCTTACTCCTTCAAAACATCCTTCTCTGGATCGCTTTTCATTGGAGGCCTTGACTTTCCCAGGCAGTTACATGGGTGCCACATCTGAGTGCTTATGTAGGGAGAGAAAAAGAGTTGAAGGGAGATTGATGGTTTCCTTTCAGTTAAGGATTAAAAAAAGGCAGCCCGTTAGAGATAAATGTGCGAATCAAACACATGACCTGCTAAGAGGAAGTTCAGGCAGAGTATGTCATTATTTTTTTATAGATGTTTTTAAGGAGTTGTAGTCATTTATTGCTGTCGATGACCTGTTCTTGACCTACGAAGACAGAAGTCTCTTTCTCAAGACATATTTCCACTTCCAATGCTGAAAAAACTTGCCACATCACATTGCCAGTCAATAGATGGTGAAAGTGATTTTTCAACTAAGTTCTATCACTTTGATGGTCTGTTTGTTTATATTTTCAAATAGGTTGGTGAGAACAGACAAAGCAAAATATTTCTTTATAGTTGGATGTGAGTCACTGGTAATTAATGAATTATGAAAAAAGTGAATAAGCAGGAAAAAAAAAGGGGGTGTGGGAAGTTCAGTCATGAAATTCATTCACATGTCAAGGAATATTGCCTGCAGAAATAAATTAAAGAAAATCTGTGGTTTCTCTCACATCAGGAGTTATTGTGGCCCCGGGGCCAAAATATTCCTATTACCTACTGCACCCTAGAGAACTAGCCTATGAAAGCCTTTTCGGTGTTTATCCTTCAGAGGACTCTGAATTTCATCCTGCCCTTATTCTGTTTAGTGTGTTGTTTCCTGATGCATGCATGTTTATTGTGGTTTTTGCCTGATTTAGTTTTGCTGCTGTCAAATCAAATATCCCATTTCCTCAGAAGATTATTGCACAGGCAGACAGACTCTTGGCATTCAGAAAATTCTGCTCCTAAATTGTTCTCCACCCATTTTATCAAATAATTCTTCCTTCACCCATATTCCTTAAAGAATCTCTCTCCTTGCTCTCTTTATTAAAAAGTGTGCATAGTTGCTGTGCCATCATCAGCTATTGCTGATCTTTTCCACTAGGTGTCAGTCCAGTTATTTTTTTGTTAAATATTGAGCATCTACTGCCTGCATCAACCTTTAGCTATATTTATCAATTTAAAACAGTGGTCCGAAGGACTGAAATATTGTATTCTTTTAGGATATTACCTTTCCCATAGGCTTCAAGATAAAAATATAATTATTATGTGTGTATTAACTGATCTGTCTAAATCAGATACTGATCACATGTTTGTGTTTTATGGAACTCTTAGGGTCTTGAGCCTGTTAGCATAAATGATATTAATATTTTCCTGACAACAGTTTGAACCCAAATTGTCTCTGTATATTTATTTTCACTAAGTTGTAGGAATGACAGAATGCACATGGAGGAAGCTTCTAGAGAGAGTATCTCAAAGAGCATTCATTGTTAAAAGACAACTGTCCAGGCAGTATTTCCCACCACAAGACAGTGCTTGGGCAGTTTCCTGCAATCCCAGTGCCTTTGGTCAGCACTGAAGGTGTGCAGGGCACCTGGGTATTCTCACCTCAGGCAGTGGTTCTGTTGTGGGGCTCTTGAACAAAATGAGATGTTGGCACCTTGATGGGAAGTGTTTGACTTAGTAAAATGGAGACAGGTATGCTCCTCTCTGCTGTGCTTGCTTTGCAGAATTCATAGAATCACAGACTAGTTTGGGTTGGAAGGGACCTCTAAAGGTTATCTGGTCCAACCCCTCTGCAGGAAGCAGGGACATCTGCAACCAGAGCAGGCTGCTCAGAGCCCTGTCCAACCTCATCTGGAATGGTTCCAGGGATGGGGCATCAATCACCTCTCTGGGCAACCTTGGCCAGTGTTTCACCACCCTCAGTGTGAAAAAAATTTCTTCTTGATTTCTTCTAAATCTTCCCACTTTTAGTTTAAAACCATCACACCTTGTCCTGTCACAATAGTCCCTGATAAAAAGTCTGTTCCCATCTTCCTGACAGGCCCCTTGAAATACTGGAAGGCTGCAGCAAAGTCTTCTCTTCTCCAGGCTGAGCAACCCCAACTCTCTCAGCCTGGCCTCACAGCAGAGGGGTTCTAGTCCTTGGATTATTTCTCTGTCTCCTCTGGCCCCATTGCAACAGGTCCATATGTCTGTGCTGAGGACCCCAAAGCTGGACCCAACATGGCAGGTAATGAGAATTAGTTTTCTAGCTCTTTATGCACAGTCACTGCTACTCAAAATACAACTCCATGTTTCAGCCAAACAATTACAACACTGCATATGTGTGAATGTTTTATTTGGATCAGGACTGAGCTTTCAGAGTAAATCTCATGATCTTCTACATTTTCCGTTTTAGATGAAGCTTAACTGCAGTACGCACTCTGGAAATACATCCGATTTGTTCCAGGTGCTAAAGGAGATTCAGTATTCGGGACTCAAAAAGAGAGTTGAAAATGACACCTCCTCTCCTAGAATATAGGATTGGATGGCATGTCCTCAGTCTCTTTCTGTCAGGGACAGTGCTCTTTCACTGCCCTCAGATCTTTGGGCCATTCTGTTTGTTGTTACACACAATGCTGATGTGACAGCCAAAGAACTGTGCATAGAGGATCCTTGTTCAAACACCCTGGTAATTGTGCAGCCAAGCCTGCTAAAGCTGTTTAAGCATCTTTACCAGGTTACTGTATAATAGCCGTAGTAGGATTGTAAAAGGCGGGAGATTAAGCAGCACTCTGAGTCTTGGAGTGTTGTCCTTGTTTAAGTTTGGTGATAAACAAAACAAGACTTCAGCCCCATTAGCTAAAGTCCTGCTATTTTCTGCTTGGAGACCTGGAAATGTTGAAGGCAGGGCATTGAACTTTATGGTTGCGCTGAGCAGTTTTTATTGGAAAGATCAATTAGAAATTAATTAGTGTCTGATGTAAAAGACTATTTTGGAAAAACCCAAGTGATGAGTTTACAGTGATAATTCATTGTGGCATTTAACTCACTCTTCATAATTGATAAGATAGTTGCTTATTATATTACCTTTTATAAAGCTACAACTTCATGGTTTTTTAAAAGAAAACTGTCAACTCCTGGATATGTTTTCAGTGATTAATTTTTTTTCAGATGCAAGCAGCTACAGTCATGCTACTCCTTCCATGCTACTTCTGTATTTAAGCACTTGTGTTACTAAAACTTGCACATGCCCAGTTATGTTCTTAGTGCCGCAGTGAATGGCAGAAGATTTTGCCCAGACTTCTGATCACACAGGGATGAGCCACAGAAAAAGGCACTGCAGGCACATGTGAACCCTGCTCTGTTGAATTTCTCCTGAAAAGTATATGGGTTGTCAGGAGTGTACCCCCCAGCTAACCCGTTTACCCCACTTAGAAGACATTGTTCAAACTGCAAAGCTTTTGTGGTTGGGAGGACAGTTATGAACACTGCTTTTAAACTGCAGTACCACACAGCAGTCAATTTAGGATGTGAGATAACATCATTGCAAATCCTATTTTTTCATTCTTGCACTGCATCCTCAAAACATCTGCTTGAAGATGTTCCTGAAACATCTAGTTGCAGATGTACCTGCTCACTGCAGGGAGGTTGGACTAGATGAGCTTTAAAGGTCCCTACCATCCCAAACCATTCTATGATTCTATGAAAACCATAATATTGGCATGTTAAGGCAATACAATAATTTAAAAAAAAAAAAACAAACAAAAACCCAGACCAACCAAAAAAACAAAAACAAACCAAAACCCAACAGCTTTCTTATTGGGCCAGGTGTTTTGAGACATTAAAGTTCACACTCTCCAAGTTCTGCTCATAGTCATTAAGGCTAAATGTTGCTAACAGAAGCTGATCACATGCCTCCAAGTGTTGAGAACTGAGAGATATTTTACATAGCACAACCTGTGATAGAATCAGAGAAGCTGAAAACGCTGCTGTGCTAATCCTATTATTTCCTGTCACTGAATCCTGATATATAAACAATTTGGAGAGTCAGTTTTATTAAGGTGGCAGATGAATTAATCATGTGGTCACATAAATAAGCAGTGTTCTTCTAAAGAGGACTGTAAATTCATAAAAAGATGCTGAGAATCTCTTCCCACATCATCTAATTCTTTCTCTGCCCTCATTTGCTCTCTCCAGCTCAAACACAGTGTTGATGACTGCACTTCACAGAAACTTCCTGCATTTAATGGAGCTGCTTGGAGGTTATTAATAATTTATTTTCACATTAGTTTTGATGAGTCTTGGAGGTTGGATGTTGTCCTGCAATGACACTCATGGTGTCGTTCTTGCTGTGCTGTCAGGCACAGAACGCCTGCAGCAGCTCAGCCTCTAACAGGAAAAGCCAGAGCCTGGGATGAGAGGAACACTCTCCCTCCTCTTCAGTCAGCAGCTTGCCTGGGCTATGTCTCAGATCAGTCGGCATTTGCCTCATACCTTGGATGGCTGCTTTCTGCAGGTCTACCTGCAGCGCCTCAAGTTATACAAGCTGAAGAACACTGTTTAGGTTTTATGACCTTAGGTCATCCTTGTACTTTATTTTTTTTTTATGAGGACCCATGAAGTATTCTGACGTATCAGGTTCTTTCAGATAATGCAACAAAGAAAGAAAAATCCATGGGATTCCCCTCCCCATTAGGTTTTCATCACTGTTTCCCTTCAGAAGTATTTTATACTTTTTGCTGTTTTAAGGGATACTTGCATTCTGATCTAAGTGTGTTAGTGAGATCACACTGCTTTGCCTGAGATTTTGCTTCTGGGCTTTACTTTTTGCCTTTGATCATTGTCTGTATTCTTCTGGATGTTTCTCTGTTTCCCAGTGAAGCAAATTATTTTTCCTTTTCTTCATCTCCAAACTCTTGCACTTCTGCTAAATCTCTACAAATAAGACACGATTTATAGTAGTGAGGACCCCTTTCTAGAATATCTGGTGATTTTTCAGCCTTCCAAGAAGTCCCTTCCAACCCCTACCATCTGGCAAGTTAAACATCAGTGTATAGTACCTTCAGTTTAATCACTCTTGAGAGATTGCGGCAGCTGAACAGGGCTTTATTACAAGTCTTTGCTTTTCCTCTGTTTACGTGGCTGGAATGTGTGTGTGGGGGAAAGTATCAAAATTCTATTAATTCTTTCTTAATCTTACTCTGAAAGTCAGTAGGATGAAAAAGTGTTTCACTGCTGTGAATAAAGCCAGGCCTGAAGTGCTTAAATGGGTAGCTATATCAGAGACATCCTCACTGATGGGACCTGCAGGTGCTATTTGAGGATACAATTATGTATCTTGTATCATAGAAAAGGTGGGTAGGATGTTATCCCACACCAACACAGCCAGGAGTATGATTACAAAAGCCATAAATGTGGAAAAAGAAACAATAAAGAGATCTATTCATACTCAGTCTAGGGGGGGTAAGCCCCCCCCCCCCCAGGTTTAGTCATAAAAAGCAGTGCCATGAGAACTACATAACCTAAGCACTTCCTTGAGCTTACAGTTGTGTGCCAACCTCTGCCTAAAAGAGGGCTTTCTGGATGGGAAAAGTAAACTGCCTGCTTGTTCCTGGGCTTGAGTGGCCTGGACTTTGCTGTATCACCTCCGTATTTATACATGTATATATAGATAGTCAACAGGCCTATTATTTTAGGGAATGGGTGATAAAAAGGTATGTTTCCTATGGGTTGAGAAAAATGTGAATCCATTAATTTTCAAAGTTCAAAAATAACTTTTTTTTTCTTTCCCCTGATGTGTCAAACCCTTGTGCTTGAAATACTTGTTCAAGAAGCTTCTTATTTTGACTATGATTAATAGTGGAATAAAACGCACAGAGCAGTCAGCAATTTTACTCAGGGCAAAGTTCCTAGTGGATATAAATTGAACAACTGAGGAAAGAAGCACAGACGCTAATTCCCAATTCAGTGAAGGCTGAGATTTTCTCAGCCCTCAGGATATTGGATATAACTAATAAATAGTGCAGATGTCACCTTATTTTTAGGCTTTTGTCATTTCTAAGGAAGTCTGTAAACTCAAATTCAGTACCTGTCTCTTTGGTTTAGAGTCAGCACATAAAGTAGTGTCTTGAGGAGTGTGAAGATCTCTGTGGCCATGAACAAATGTTCTTGAGATTCACCTTTGAAAGGTTTTAAAGGTCTTACTGGGGTCTTGGTATGATGTGAATTTTCATGAGTACCGAGTTGCCAACAGCATTTTCCATTTACATTAAAAAACCCGAAGGACAGAATACAACAAAAAAAATCTGGATACTGCTTTGTGCAGTATAAAAAATGTGATGTCATTGCACAACCACTGCAGAAAATGTGATGGGTATGTAAAACTGCTTTCATGATGTGACTGTGGAAAGGCTCATGTGGTAATCTCTGTCAGTGGGGACAAGGAGGGCCCATGCATAGCTAACACCATGTTCTTCATGGATTTGAAAGACAGCTGGTCATCATGTTCAGTGTGCCAAAAGCCAAGTTATTGCTCAAAGTCCAGTTACAGCCTTGGATGTATTGCAGATATACTGAAAGTAACAATTTCTATTTATTTAGAATACCTCAGTGGATGTATAATATGTAGGTCATGTTTACACTTGAACCTTCTCAAAAGCATCTACTGCTGACAAATTCCATATGTGGACATGTGGTGCAGTAAGTGTCTGTCTTTCTTCACTTTAAGCCAAAAGATTCACTGAAGTTGAACAAGAAAAAGGTGTTTCATACCACAATAGTAGCCACGTGCAGGGGTAGTTGCATCTTATGAATCGAAGCAAGTTATCTTTACATAATAGGGGAGAAGAGGAAAGTTGAACAGCTTATATCTCTGAAGTGTTGTGTGTTTTTTTTTTTTCCTCTAAAAGCTGTTCTTTCTGGCTACTTGGGATCTTCCTTTCAGCACTTTTCTGCTACCAGAGATAGATGTATCCTCTTCACTGCTTCATTCTCCTCTTTCATTCTGCCATCTGTTCCACCTATTACGATGCCATTATTTCCAACACTGCCATATGCAACATGCAAATGTATCCTCTGGGTGTTTTCCTGTTGCAGGGAGGAAGCATAGTCTGTATTAATTAATAATCTTCTTCAGTCTTTGTAGTTCCACTCTTTTCAGTGTTCCTTTTGTGAGGGTGTATATAAAAGTTGTCCAGAAAATGCAGCCATGGCTCTTTACCAGAGCCCTGGTAAGGCCCAGTGTGGGGGGTGTATTCTAAAGCCTATCAAGCTCAGTTAACAAGCATGCATTTGACCAATTGCTATATATGAACCCCAAAATAACACAGCCTGACACTTGATATTTTGTATGTAGTAGTTTTCTTCAAAACCTTCTGCTTGGACATAGTGTAAGCCAAAAAATCCATCCGCTGTTATTTTCATATTAAAGCGGGCAAAAGAAACACGTCACTAAGTGAGCTTTCTCTAATGTCATTTCAACAGTATGGACTGTATTTGCATTTGAGAACTGTTTGAATAGAAGCTAAGGATTTACTCTCTTATCTTCAAAATCTTCTGCTTCCCCCTCGCCCCCAGTTTAGCTACCCTAAGCTGGGGCAGTTCACCTTGCAAAGGGAAAGATAGGGACCAAAAGACAGCTGTGCGGATGGCAAGTCATGGGATCTGCTGGAATTCGGATTCTGAATATACTCGGGAAAAGTTTGACGCTTGCTGGCATGCTTCTCAGTGAGGCAACTTTGAAGAAGATGCAGGAGCTAGTCTGCAGGTTACCGAATAATAACCTTGATAGTTGTAATTCCAAAGCTTACAATTTGAGGGAAAAAAGGCAAAGAAGGACCTTTTCTATAGTATTTTAAAGCCTGCCTGTAGTTTCTCTCCTTGTGTAAGAAGAGTTAGCCAGTACTATGACCTGAATACCATGAAGAATTGAGAATGTCCTAAGTGCTTCTTATAGGAAAATAAAACCAGAGAATTGAGGATTATTGAGGTAAGCAGTTCGGCAATGTTACTGGCATTAACCAAAGTACAGGTATCACAGCTTTCTGAGTAGGAGAATGTTTTTCACTAGACTTTTGAAATGGGTATAAATTATTTGGCTTTTGATATGTTGCCCACTAGACTGTCTCAGAGTGCTGAAATAAGTGCATAGAAAAGGAGTGGGAATAACGTAATCTGCCTGAAAAGCAAAGAAGATAAATTCTCTCCCACGCTTTCACTTTGGCAATACCTCTGACAAAAAACAAAGACCAAAAAACAAACCACCAACAAAAAAAAAATCCCAAACCATACAACATAAATATACTACCCCTCTCTTCAGCCAAAAATCTCTCTCTTTTCCACTTTTAAAGCACTGATGCCAATGTTGCAAGTCTCAAGCCAGTTCCTTTCAACTCTGAATTCTTGATATACAGTTGTTTTCAGCTGAGACATTTTCTTCTTTTTTTTTATTTTATGCATAAGGAGCTATGTAAAAAAATATAATAAAATTGAAATAAGGATAAAAATAATTTCCAGATCTGGGGTAAAACTGAGACAGTGAAAAGAAAGTTCAGCCTGCAGGAGCATAGTATCAAACCCAGTAACACTGTAGCATAGGCAATATGTAAACAAGGAATCGTAGAATGCCTTGGTTTGGAAGGGACCTCTAAAGGTCATCTAGTACAGACCCCCTGCAGTGAGCAGGGACATTCTCGACTAGATCAAGTTGCTCAGAGCCTCATCAAGCCTCACCTTGAATATCTCTAGAGATGGGGCCTCCACCTCCTCCCTGGGCAACCTGTTCCAGAGTTCTACTACTCTCATAGTAAATAACTTCTTCCTAATGTCCTATTGAAATCTACCCTTCTCTAGTTTAAAACTGTTGCCCCTCATCCTGTCACTACATGGCTTTGTAAACAGGCCCTCCCCAGCTTTCTTGTAGGCCTCTTTCAGGTACTGGAAGGCCACCATAAGGTCTCTCTGGAGCCTTATCTCCTCCAGGCTGAACAACCTCAACTCAGTCTGTCCTCGTAGGAGAGGTGCTCCCGTCCTCTGATCATTTTTGTGGCCTCCTCTGGACCTCCTTCATCAGGTCCACGTCCTTCCTGTGCTGAGGCCTCCAGAGCTGGATTCAGTACTCCAACAGGGGCCTCCCTGGAGGAGAGTAGAGGGGCAGAATCACCTCAATCTGCTGGCCATGCTTATTTTGATGCAGCTCAGGATGTGATTGACTTTTGCGCTGGAAGTGCATATTGGTGGCTCATGTGCAACTTCTCATCTACCAGAACCTCCAAGTCCTTTTTCACAGGGCTGCTTTCAATCACCTCGTCTCCCAGCCTGTATTGATAACAAGGATTGTTCCAGCCCAGGTGCAGGACTCTGCACTTGATCTTGCTGAATCTCATGAGGTTCACCTAGGCCCACTTCTCCAGCTTGTCCAGGTCCCTCTGGATGACATCCTGTCCCACTGCTATATCAACTGCCCCACCCAGCTTGGTGTCATCTGCAAAGCTGCTGATGGTGCACTCAGTCCCACTGTCTATATCACTGATGGAAATATTAAGCAGTACCGGTCCCTGTATGGACCCCTGAGGGACACCACTTGTCACCGAAGTATTATGACCAGATTGTGCTGGCAGGTAAAACAAAAGTATACACCTACTATAAAAGCTCCCGGGGATCTTTTTACTAACTTTTGGTTCTGCAATATGGTTTTCATTCAGAACCAGATTGTTTGGGTGAAGAAATACAAGCTCTTCCCACTGCACCTCTCTTTATTTCCCCCATTAGCTTCCTTAGTGACCAAAAATGTTTACTGTCTTACCTGTATCTTGTAAACTTACAAATTCTGTCTGGCTGAGTTTAATTACTTGTGAAAGTTACTTTTTGTTTATGGTATTTAAGAAATATGTTCCCGAACAACACCCTCTGAAACATTGATTCTATGTGTTTTTTCCAAGTCACTTTCAGCAAAGTAGCAAAGGAGAGGGGTGTTTTGCTCCTTTCTACTACTTTTGGAGTCTTATATTATCACTTTCAGCATAGGGATGCTTGTATTGATGACAGCCTCCTCCAAATTAATTCAGATTTTTTTAATTTTATTTTTTTTTACATAAGAAAATAATTTCATTTTAGACATGAAACATGGTAATATGAAAGGAACAGTTCTAATTTTCAGGAACTGCTTACTGACCACCCTTTGAAATCAAGGTCATCTTAACCTTTCTCTGGATAGTATTATATATGAAATATCCTATTAAATTGTAATATAAGTTACTATATAATGCTGATTTTCCTTTGGCTAGAAAGACAAACTAAAGATCTCAGCTCTTTTGTTAAGCCTGTGAAAAATTTCTTAGGTTGATTTTAAATTACAGCTTGTCTGCTACTTTTTTTTATTAATCTGTGAGCATATAAAAAGAAAGTACAGCTTTCTTGGATCATAAGTACTGGAGTATTATAGTTATGAAATGAGGTGATGGTGAATGTTCCTACAGGGAGGCTGCAATTACCATGTTTAAAAAAAATTACTATGATTAAAATGACTGGTTTGCAAAAGGAAAATCCTAAAAGTTAGAAGTGTTTTTTTTTAGAATGACTGTAGCGTTTATTGTGATGCTGCAGGTATTGAGTCCTGGATAGGATGGAAAATGCAACCTAAATATATGGCATTTCCATGCGGTTAGCTATTTTTATAGATGTTTCCTGTGTTTTAACCCTGAAGCATGCCACATGAGCCATAGGTAAAAGGAAATGTAAACTGGCATTAAATGAGTGGCAGGTAAAAGTATTTAAAATATTTGAAATAGTGGGAAGAGAATTTTAAGTATCTGAAACAAGAAATTTAAAAAAATATATGGGACATTTTTCTTTCTGCAGAAAGTATACTTGGGGTCTCCAGTAATAGCTAGAGACATAAAAAGACAATGTATCATCTCTAAAATGGAATGAATGCTCTTGCACAATGTGATTTTGGTAGATAGAAAACTTGTCCTTATGTTTTGATGTTTTTCTTTTTGGTATTTGTAATAAAATTTCCCGGTCTTTTCTGCTTGCGAAGTTTTTTCTGCCTCCAGCTGTGAGAAGGGACAGATACATCATCTCCCCTTCCCTCTGCCACCCTGAGGACTTCTCTTACTGGGTCCTCATCACTCTCTGCAAAGAAGAGCTGTTAACTAGATGTCCTGATTAAATTCATCAATACTATTCTTTTTATCTTAATTTTCTATGTAGTTTCCATAGTGTGGGGTTTCCATATTTCTCATCTCAAATTTTTATGTAGCATTACCATTAAGTAGCTGCCCATTTTTCCTTAAACATGGATGTCTAATTCTCACTGTTATCCACCCAGGCCTACAACCCCCTGCCAGGGTGAATTGCTGGGGAGCCCCCGGGGCCACGTGTCCCCTTGAGCTTCTCTTCTGCTGGCTTACAACTCACTGGGTTCTTTAAAGGTCACTCTGCTGGAATTGTTCTTCACCTCAGCACAGAGTGCATTGATTTTTCCACATTTCTAAGACTCCCTACACCTGCTGTGAGCACTTGATTTCCATACTGATATGCTTAGCAGTCATTACCATGTGCAGGACTAATTTCACATTCTAGATAGGAACCACTCACTTACCAGACTGGATTTTTTTCTAGTGTAAAGTCTATTGAAATGGCTATGTTATCTTCTCCTCTATTGTCTGGTAACTTTGCTTTTTTCCCCCTGTGTTTTGTTGGAACTTCCTGAATAGAACTTGATGTTTCTCTGCCCTATTATTCAAACCATAGATTTTTTTTTTTTTTTTAAGATTGCAAACAATGATATAATTTTCATCCAAGCTAAGACATCTCTTAGGGTTGTCCTAACCTCCTGAAGCAGGATGGCCCACATCCCCTGCCCCGTGAACACATGCACTCACAACCTCACTGGTGGTTTGGGCTTGTTGGGACTAACCCCTGTGCACTGAGGATCCTGGTTAGATCAGGTGGGAACTAGTGATCCTTGAGTTCTTTTCCATTTTCCCCAGAGATATTGGAAGGATAAACAAACTCTCCAGCGCCTCAGCCAAAAGAAGTCATGGAGGATTCCTGTGGCCTAAAAAAAAATTCCCTGCAGGAACAATCCCCAGGGATTTTTTGCTAGTAGTCAGGCACCCCTGTGATACAGATCAGGCTTTTCAGTGTGGCCAGCAGTGTTCAGGATAGGCCAAGTCATAAGTTTTGATTTATGTGTAGTAAAAATGTGCTCTGGATGAGTAGTATGAAGAACAGGTCCTTGCTTCAACAAAGCTTTGTAGGCCATGAACAACATCAGCTTACTTGGTACCTCTGACCAGTGTTCTTAAAACTCCAAGATAATTGGCCTAATGTGGCTGACTTGATGACAGAGCTCTACTAATTTTGAATGCACATATTGGTGCCACCAAGTGGCATTCCTCTGCAGAGCAAGGGATTTACCCAGAAAAGGCACATCCTTGCTCTCTTGCACTGACTTTTCAAATGCAAGGATCTTTGCTGTTAGGCTTATCAGATATCTTTTCCTGCACATTGTATGGGAAGAAATGTGCTCTTGTTCTTGCATATCCAATGTTTACTTCAGTCAGAGAAATAAGTGAATACGTGCTGGTAAAACACAGCTAGGCAGGGAGATTTCACTCATGAGGAGTTGATTTCCCATGTAACTTATTGTGAAGATGGTGGGAGTTTTATGGGTTGGTTCATAATAAATACCATATGCGCTTCAGAGCACAAAGACCGGTGAGAGTTGTTGGATGCAAGGAAGGAATACAAAGCACTGACACAGGGAGGTGCCCTTGATCAGGCAATGTCGAAACTGGTTATTGGGGCATATCTGTCATCTGCCTTCTGCCGGGCACAGAACCGTTATTCTCCCAACATGGAAGCTGAGGTCAAATAAAATAGTGAATACTGGAGGACCTGGAACTGAGAACGGGTAGAGTCAAGTGAGTGTCTAAATTCTCTAGGAGTAGCCGAGTAGGAGTTTATCATGACATTGGCATCGACAGCTGAATACAGCTACTATAGACACGTAATACTCAACTTATTTGAGTAGCAAAATTACTTTGTGTTTAATTATGTTGGTGTGCATGTGTGTGTAAACACAGTATAAACACAGTACACTGATTGCCAAGGAAGTTCTCTTAATCATTCTTAGCTATTTATTATTATGAAAATTTAAACTTGAATCTGAATGACTTGGCTATTATGGTTCGTTTTTCTTTTCATACTTGTGTAAAACGCTTCCAAAGACCTTTTTGGGGATCTATTTAGCTCTCTTGCACTGTTAATGTAGTTGTAGTGGGGCCATTAAGTGACTTGTCAGCATTCCTATGTCTGTATGTGCTATAATTTGAATTGAAATTTTCCTGAGGTATTGGCTGGACAAGGAGCGATAAGGAAGGAAGACAGGAAAATGTGACTTACATTTGCTATTTGCTTGTGTGACAACTTATGAGCCAGTCAAAAGCTAAACCACAGTTCTACTATCTTCCAAAGATCTCCAACTGCTTATTTTCAGCAGAAGCTATGACCAGGTCTCCCTAATGTTATCATTGAACAGCAGATGCAGCTTTAAAGCTATATATAGAGTTTATTCATCTGTGCAGGAATGAGGTGAATCTGGAGCTTGTAACAAGGAATTTCCAAAGATTTCATACAAATTGATGGAGTTACTTCTTTCGGGTTTTTTTTGTAGCAGCAGTATATGGGCCTATCTGCTGGTTTTTAAGTCTGTTTCTGCTTATAAGGCAATGTCAAATGTCTTCTAAGATTTGGAAAGGTTTTAAAAGTCTTAATACTTTTTAATGCTAATCTTCCTTTTCCTTAAAGAATATAAACATAGTAGTAAGCTTGGAGCTGCTGTTTTCTTGTATGAGCAAAAGAATGAAGAAAACCCAGGGGTTTGTATTGCTATATCTCTAAGTTTTAAAGGCCTCCAAATCCCCAAGCAGGATAGGATTCCTCATGACATTGGGGTTTTTTAACATCACAAATGAGATGCAGTTGAAAGGGAACAGTTCAAGTGGACATAAACAGAGAGCTTCTCCATTAGGGGTAAAGAAACAACAAACTGTTGCAAAAAAGCAAAACAAAAAAAAAAAAACCCCACCACAAATAATAGCTATAAATATTAATGTCTTCCTTGAGGACTTGTGGCTGTTGGAGTGGAGGACTGTGCCCTGTAAATCAGCTCTAAGTCCTGCAGTGTAAGTTCAAACCTAGGTTCTTGAGAGCGACTTGTTAAAATTGTCACCATAGAAGTAAATTTCCAGATTTATCAATGTAATATGAAAATTTTATCTGTCTTTCTTCTTAGGTTCCCTTCCCACATTCTATCTTACTAAAGACACTTCCTTCATGGATCTGAATGTCTTGCTTTGGTATTAAAATAATTAGGTTAGAGTGTTGACTAACAGTTACTGGAAAAATTCAATTTCTTCCTCCTAAGTTGGTAACTTTGGTGTTTCCCTGAACAGATGAGAACCTGCTAATAATTATTTTATTACTTCTTATGTCCTGAAGTATTTCTGTATTTTAGAATTTGCAATGCTTCCCATCTATTTTACATCCCTTTTATGTCTCTAGTCGGTATATTGCTGTGGCTCCTTGAATATGATTTTACGACTGGAAATATTGGTTCTGTCAGTGTTATTTATCTGTAGCTCCAGCCAGGTATGTCAAAGCAGCTCCAGTTGTGTTTTCCCTCTTGGTAGGGTCCCTCCAGTGTTAATGGTGTTCTCCACAGAATTTGTTTAGCCCAGGCTGTTGTACAGCTTGAGTTACAAAATGTGCGCATAAGCTCAGGCGATCATTTTGCTTCCCTCACTAGAAGACTAGAAGTGTCTCCTGCACGGCATGTGTGTCGCCGTCTTTATGCTGGAGAGAATGTGGCTTTTTATTTGTGGCGCATCGTGTGGAATTACTATAAATGTGAAGTTGGTTACTTCAGGAGTGTGCTTTAATGGTGGAGTTGGTGGCAAGATGTTTTCTCTGTGCTTATGTAAAGGTGACCTAGAAATGGTTTCCATGGCAGTAGGATGTGCTATATGCTATTGATGGCAGGGCTCAGAGGAGGCCCCAGAAGACTATTAGGTTTAAAATGCGAGCACATTTGAGAGCGACTTTCAAATGACTTTCAAAGTCTGGTGACATTTTTGGGTGACTATCAATCCTTTGGTAGATGAGTCAGTGGCGTCTCAGCCCTGGGCATGACAGATGTTTGTTCATAAGCAATTAGCAGCCATGCTGACTGCTCCTGTGGTCCCCAGAGCTGATCTCTGCTGCTGAAGAGCTGCAGTGCTTGACAAGAAGGAAGGCAGTACTGCTGCCTGGACCAGCACTGTGCACATGACGTGAATGCTGTTTCCAGGATTAATTTAAAAACCAAACAGATCCTCCTATGGGTATTGCATTATTTATAAATACCATTTTCAATCTAAATGTTGTGATTAGGTCAAATTGTCTCACCCTTCCTTTTTTTTTTTTTTTTTGGTTATTCCAGAGGTGCAAAATACCGGACCTTACCTTTGTTAGAGAACTTTTTTCCACTTCTACTTGTAAAAAAAGCTCAATGAGACATAATCAGCAAAAAAAGAACTATCAAACAGTAAAAACCTTCAAGTACACAAAATATCCCAAAATATAATAGCACAAACACTCATCTTTTATGACCTTTCTGCTTTGCAGGAAGGATGTGGGTGAAACCACTTGAATACTGATAATTTTTCAATGTCATCCAACTGTCCTTGTTTATCCTTGACAAAGATAAGTTATCTCATAGTTCTTCAAGGCAGAATCATAAACCAGTCATTTATAATGAAAATAGTGTTGTGCTCACAAAAGTACTATTCCTCCAAAGCATCACAGGCAGCACAGGACCCCAGTGGGGTTCTGTAGCTTGCCCACTCCCTCCTAGGACAGCTGCCTGGCACGTGGAGATTGAGCTTCTGATCACCTGAGGTTAAGTCTGTATTGAAGATACAACCTCAGTAGGAACAGTACTTGGCCTCATCTCATTAGCATGTAAAGGTGCATTGCTACATGGTGTGTTAAATCACAAAACCTTGGTATGGCAGGGGTTAGAAGGGACCACTTGAGATCATCATGTCCAATCCCCCTGCTACAGCAGGGTTAACCTAGAGCAGGGGGCTTAGGATAGGGTTTGGAATCTCTCCAGAGAAGGAGACTCCACAACCTCTCTGGGCAGCCTGGGCCCAGCTCTGATCCCCTCACAGCAAAGAATTTTTTCTTCCTGTCCAGATGGAACCTCCCGGATTCCAGTTTGTGCACAATGCCCCTTGTCCTGTCACTCGGCACCACTGAAAAGAGTCTGGCCCCATCCTCTTGAACCTTTACGTTTTGATAAGCATTGATAAGATCCCTCTTGCCAATACAACTATATTTTTGTCTAATGAAACTCACAAAAGCATAGAAGAGTGTTGGAATCAGTAGACAAAAGTAGTCAAAAGTAGACAAACCAGAACCTAGGATGTGGGTTCCAGACCAGCCTGGAGCAGTGAGCCCCGATGGCCAGTCTGCTGAGGCCATACACCCGTGTGTGTAGCCCAAACAGGCAGTGCTCAACTGGCTTGAGGTATGGACAAGATACTGATTCTGTCTTCCTTCTGTTCAGGGAGGATGCTGGGCTCAGAAAAGTCTGGTAGCAGCCCCAGAGAAATGCATATTCAGTCAGACCAATTCCTTGCTACAGCCACAATTTAGGGCCACCAAACTCCAGTAACAGACAGTGCCATGGGAAATGGGTAAGGATGTTTCTGCCAGTCTATTACAGAAGAGCCAGAAAAGTAGAATAGAAACCCAACAGGAACTCTGAAAATCCTGGCCTTCTGAAAGTAAAGTGTAATTTAGGAAGCAAGGATGATTTTTCAATTGAATTTCACACTGAGAAGCACACTCTATAGCTTTTGTATTTTGCAGAATTCTACATAAAATTACTAAGCAAATAAGATAATGTAAAGGATTCAGTGTCTTAAACTCCGTGAAATTGTAAGTCTAAGAAAAACCCCTTGGCAGGTAATGTGATGTGTCACATGCATGCTGTGAGAGTTTATTGTCATTCTCTCATACCACGCAATTCTATTTTTTGCAGCACTGTTTGAAAGTGTTCCCTTCTTAACAGTAAGATGGAAACAAAGAATGAAACCTAAACAGCTTTTTATCACTGCAGTGTACCCTGTCATAAATCAATGAGCAGTATCATGAAAGGGAAGAGATTTAATTCCAACATATTCAGTGAATGTCAACATATTGTCACCAAGGAATTTTTTGTTTTCTTCTGAAAGTGTGTACAATTGCCATCAGTCTCTTGGAGTAGGTCTGGCTGGAGATGGCCACACTGGCTTGGTGGAAGAGGTTTGTGAAGCAGTGTAATATCTGTGATGAGTGGTCACTGCCAGGTAACTTCAGAGGGAGCTTCAATGAAAACAAACTGGACAATTTTTGAATAACTTCAATAATAGTATCAGATGGATTTTAAGTTACTGACAGCTAATATCTCATAAAGTAAAAAATAATGGAAGGAGGAGACTCTTCTTGGAAAATGTAACTTGTGTTAGAAGGGTGCAAACCCTCAGGTTATCTCGGCAAGGAATATGCCAAGCAGCAAGTGAGAAGGGCATTGGGAGGAGAAAGTGGTTTGAGAGTGAAGTCAAATAGGACAGCTTGTTTTGGGGAGATCACACAGTGGAGGTCAGCAGACGAAATGTACCAGCTTCCTTGTTAGGGCCAATTAGCAGTTTTAATAGAAGATAAATTAAGATGGTGACTGTGAAGAAAGTGAGTCTGATAACAACTGGTGGAGACCTGATGTTGAACTGCTAAGAAATGGCAACCCATTATATGAACAAAGTCTCTGAGAGCTAGACAAGCAGCCTTGGGGGACGTGTGAGCAGGAGAAATGGCACTTCCTTGAGATTTGCAGGAGTGAAGATTAGGAGCATTGAGAACCTTCCAGGCTGCTCCTTTGAGGGAACGCTGGGCACCAGTCTCAAAGGACAGAATGTGGGAGCCTAAGGGATTTATTGCTCTGCCTCTGGCAATGAGGGAGGAAAGGTCATGTAGAAGAGGCAATGAGGAATAACTTCTTTTTGCTGGGCTGAAATCCATTAGGGAGTCCCCAGCAGATACAACTAGGGTGAAACAAACTGTCCTTTCTGTAAGAATGGAATTATTCTTGAGAAAAAAATAATAAAATCTCCTAGAATGAGGAATATGTATGCTGGGGAGGGGATGGAATCTAAAGCATGGTATGAGGCCAAAGTTCAGCCAGAGTGGCTCAAAGCCAGCATAAATTAGTTTTTTTAAACCCTTTTACAGGACCCCATTGACTTTCTAACTGAAAATCAAGGTAGTACAGGTCCCATCTACAGCCTTATCAGCTCAAAGTTGTGCAGCAGAGCTCTGGTCTCACCTGGTAACATGACATGTGGACTCCTGCAAACTGGTTTTCATACTAAACAAGTAAGTATCAGGCAGGCACGCTCTGATGGCCTCTGGCTACTTCTGCAGAATTTTAGATGGGCAATTGCACTTGTTATGTTTCTAGCACATGCACTCTCTGATTTATTTTTTTTTTTGTCTTTACTGAGAAGATGCAGCAAATGGCCATTTATTACCATTTGGTAAAGATACAACAAAACAAAATGTTTGTGGAGATTTGAGATACTGGATTTGTGGGTGTACTACTTAAATGGAAAGCTTTTGAGGGTTCCTTTTATTGTTGCTCTGTTACATTTTCAAGTTTTGTCATATAGGGATTTTTTTTTTTTTTTTGCAAAGTCAATTTAAATTTGGTATATTTTCTCTGTAATGTGCTGGTTTGTGTGCATCTATGATCTTGTACGTGCTAGAGGAGCCACTGTGGAATGTGTTACTGTGAGGACTGATCCAGTGGTTCAAAGGAGGAGCCTGTTATGCTGTCAACACTGTGGGTAGTAACTGCTCCTATGGTCTTGTCTGAAATATGATGAAGCTATTAATGAGACTTAATTAGATATTTCAGTCTGATATTTAACTGGGAACAAATCCAATACTCAAAAGGCAAGAAATAAAAAAAAAAAATAATCAAAAAAAGTAGCTGAAATCTGCAGTAATCACTTGACTTAAGGAGCTAGGTCTTTAAGAAAACCATGAGATTTGGGTTTGCTTCCCAGGGTTATTATGCAGACCTTTTTGAATGTGTACCACATAGTAAATCGATCTGTAGAAACCTCCTTTTGAGGCAGTGCTAGAAATTTCTCAATTACATTTGATCTAAAATCACATATTTATACAGCTTTGTATGAAATATTTAGCAGCCTCATCAGCGCTGCTGATGGGTTCAGTAGAAAACATCAGAGTAAAAGTATTTAAGAAAAAAAAAATCAATGTTAAGGTCACCAAAGAAGGTCTTTCAAAGTACAGTGCTTTGCTTTGCCTCTGATTTCCTGCAGGACCATTCCTTGATGCATCCTGAAGAACAGTTTCTTCTTGTAGAATACTGCAGGCCTGAGTTCCCCCATATTAATTACATTTTGGAGTGAAAATAATCAGCTTTTATTAATAAAAGTTTAATCAGCATTATGCTGATGAATCCAAAATACATGGCCATTTCTTAATGAAATAAAAATCTTGCAGTATTTGAAATATATATATATACACCCATGTATATAGAGTATGTGGCCACAGTAAATAATACTCATTTGAGTGATGAAAGAATCCTGCAGAGGGGATCCATAATCAGGTATGTGTGTGTGTCATAATGCTATTCCTGAAGTGTCTCTTCTGCAAACTCTACACACAGATATTTATGATCATTTAATTGATTATTTAATGAGTTGCTGGCATTTTCTCTCTCTATACATGTAGAGTGTTCCTGGCAAAAGTCTGAGAGCTGCACAACACACAAGCTGATACTTGTTCTTGGTTTTTTAGAAAAGGGACCCAAGCAGGGAACTAACTTCTGGTAATTTTAATTGTTATGTGTTGCACATTTAGTGTATAGTTTTTGAGTATATAATATTAGCATATAGTTTTGTATAAACTAAGTAATAATACATTATGCTTAGTGTTGTGTTAGTAATATATTTAGTATTAGTACACACTTTTCTTTCTCACAAGGCAAATATTGCACTATCTATATATGTCCTGTCTATGGTACATAGATTTATTCATAAAATCTTCTGTTAAAACAGAAAGATATCAACAGGTTAAACAACATTGAACAGTGTTTGTTCCATTGTCTACAAAACACCTTTTTTAAAATTATTATTATTTTCCTCCTCTAAAATGAAATGAAAATATCTATTGCAAATTTTTGTTGCCACCATGGCTCTAAATGCTAAGTGATGTCACAGTGTTGGACAGCAGTGTGTGTGAACTGTACAGTGCATTATGGCTAGAAAGGAATAGAAATCTTATTCCCCTTATGGCACTGGGATGGATGTTATTCCTGTATGAAAACCATTTTCATGGGAAAAAGTCGTATGTGCACAGTTCTGAATGGAATGCTCTTATTTCATTGCTGGCATTATCTCAGGCAAATCATTTCTCATCCTTCAAAGAACTACAGGGCATCTTTTTAATCACAGAAATTCAGTTGGATCATTAAGAGCTCTGCTGCTTTAGTTTCTGTGGTTGATAGTTGAACAAAACAGCAAAAAAACATATTGGAAGCAATGTATTTTATTTCCTTTTGTCCTCAGGAATTCTTTTATTGCTGATTAAAATGTTACATGGCACAATGATTAGGCCCAGTTTTGACATTAATTTGTCTGTAAACAGGGCCCAGCTTTGTGTCCCTGCAGTTGCACTGAGGGAAGGTAAATGAGAGAACAAATTTATGTTCTGCACGTGGCGTTTGCTAATGCAACAATGGCAGCTGCTACAGAGTGAATTTTTCAACCCTTCCTTTCCTGAGAGCCTAGGAACAAGATTGCTTTGTACCCTTGTCAAGCAGTTAAATTTCAGTTTTTATGTAAAAATCTAAGACCATCATCAGGAAAGACTCCTGTGGATTTCTAAGGCATCTCTATAATTGCAAATACAAAATTCAGCAGAGCAGTAACAAATCTTAACTCCAGACTTAAATAAAGTGAATAAATGAACCACAAATAGACACATAAACACCTTTTATACACAAGCCCTTAATACTTGCTCTACTGGCGTACATCTGTGTGTTTATAATACAGTCATTTTGGCACTTAATCTGTTTGGGAAGCTGTTTACTTGCCAGTGATAACATGGGCTTTTTAACTGAGCTATCACAAAAGCTAGAAGCTGTGCCCAGCCTGTGTGGGGCCAGATCTGTAAATCTAAATAGGTCAGGTTGGTGTATTTGGAGTAGTTTTTATCTGGTTAACCGGTACAGCTACAGGGCCATCATATGAGGACAGTCAGGCTTCTGTCAGAGACTGACATTGCCGCACAATCCTCACGTTGTGCGAACGGTGTGTTGCATAAGGGAGAGCCTTCCTGTTAGCTGAGGAACCGGTGCTCTTCCCCGAAGCAGCAAACCTTCGATGACTCTGGTCCATCACTGGGCTCTGCTGAATTGGGCAAATCTTGCCCCTTTGAATGAATGAGGAATGTTGTTCGGCTGGTGGTGTGGGTTGTAGTTGGCGCTGCTGCTCAGCACGAGATGACCAGTGGGTTAGACAAGGACTGGCAGCTCTGCGCCTTCTCCAGAGGCTGGCTTTGTAACAGTTCACAGGCTGCCAGCTCGTGGTACAGAGTGTCTAGGACTTCAAAGAGGTGGGCTTTTCCTTTTAAAAGAAAATTGCAAACATTATAATTTGAACAAAGACAGAAAGTTGCAGTTTAACAATTGTAACGCAAGCTTTTTTTCTTCACAGGTGACACTTCAAGTAATTACCATAAAATACCAAATGTTGAGACCAGGTAAGGAAATCCTGTCTTGATAAAAATGCAAGTCGAACGGGGTTCAAGGACTGTCTTCTCTACTGGTTCTCTTGCTTCATTCACTGCTCACAGAGTTCTCACATACCCATGTGAACAAAGACTATTTCATGTCAAAATAAAAGAGCAACCCATGCAACCATCCCCTTAGTCTTACCAAAAAAGGAAATGTTTGGTTACAGAGACTTGGGAAAGCTGGGAAAGCTGCTCAAGTGTATCAAGTGCACAGCCAGAAAACTGAAAGCAGAGATGGTTCATGGCAATGATGATGCAGAATGGACAGTGAGCTGCACGAGGTCTCTTCACTTGTGGTTTTAGGAAGCTGAGCTGTGTTTGCAGTTACAGAGGGAGGTACTTTTGTTCAGCGGCATCCCTTGGAGTCAGTGTTCCTGGGCAGGGTAAATCCTGGTACCTCCTAGACATTTGTGTGCTGGGGATACAAACTGTCTCCTCTTGTTCTCACCAGGAAAACATCTGACCTATGGCACAGAGATGGTTTCTCTGTCTGTTGGTGTTCTGGAGCCAACAAAGGTCTGTCTGTGCCTTTTCTTCCTTTGTAGCCATGCTGGAACAGCACAGCTAAACTCTAGGCTGCCTGTGTCCTGGATTGCTGGACATGACAAGGCTTTCAAACAGCAAAACCCAGAAGGGTTTGTGTGTTATTCTCCCTCAATCGCTGTTAATAATATTCTCTAAAATTAAACCCTCAGGCCACATCTAGTCTTTGATAATCCTGTCTTTGTCTACAGTCTGCCTATTAAAAGCCCCTCCAAGCCATGTTCTCAGGCTGGGTACGCGATGTTCATTTCTTGAAGGTACATACAAACGCTCTGCTAATAGGAACAAAGTAATCAAACCTAAACCTCCAGGCTCTGATCCCTGTACAGGCTCTACAGAGGCAGCTCTGGCACAATAGGCCATTGCCAAGGGAGAGGAGCTGGCGAGTTTAATTTGCATGAGAGGCTCCTATTAGAGGAGTGCAGGTTTAATCCGGTTTCTTCACAGAAATATTCTGTTTTGTGTGGCTTGTGTTGCAGCAGAGGAATACAATGCACAGTGGGACAGCAAATGTGATAAACTGGTACCTTACATACTTGGCCATGTTTTCCACTTTCACATATCAGTGAAGCCCTACAGACATTAGTGAGGTACTGAATTGTTCCCCTAGGGCCAAATTCTAATTAAAATTTGGCAATAAAAAAACCCTCTGGATCTGTTCTTGTTTCTGTCACAGGCTAGAAATCATCACTTTCTGTAGGTAATCTTTTTGTGTAGTGCTCCTTTTTCCTTTGCTTGTCCCCCACTATTTGATATTTATTTTCTTACTCATCTGTTCATTATCCATAATTTTTTTTTTTTCCCCAAAAGGACAGTTTTTATGCTTCTTACTCTTTATATGTGATTTATTTTCTTACCAGGCTGGGGGTCACGGCAGGATTCCAAAGTGCTCAGCAAGATTTTCCCCAAGGTTCGCTTAGATATGTTCTTTAAAAAACAAAATAATATTATGACACAAATATGTCCTTCACCAGTTTAAATGTATGCAACAAAAATCTATGCACAGTGCATAGAAAATTAATAGTTGCAAATTCCTATTTGCATTTGAAAATTAAACAAAAATGAAGCTGAATCCTGATAACACAAGACTTGGTATTTGCTTTGTGTCTAAGCATCTTATCTTAGATACTGCTCAAATAATAGCAGGGTGGGTTGGTTGGTTTGTTTGTTTGGGGGGGGGGGGGGGGGGGGGGTGCTTTAAAATCGTTGGCGAACGAGGAACAATTTTCGACGTGGTGGGAGGAGGGGCCTGCACCCCAAGTTAGGGGTGTGTGTGGTCCTCTCTCCC
>JANHFX010008475.1:0-21777 GCA_027560015.1 Chloroceryle amazona
GTGGTTGAGTCACCATCCCTGGATGTGTTTAAGAATCGCTTAGATGTAGTGTTGGGGGATATGGTCTAGGGGTGAACCTGTAGAGTAGGGTGAAAGGTTGGACACGATGATCCCATGGGTCTTTTCCAGCCTAGATGATTCTATGATTCTATGAAAAGTATTTTGGTTTACAGCTTGACACTTTTTTTTTCAGCTAAGTTCTACCAGAAGTTAACAACATTCTTAAGCTCGCAGGTTGTTGACAGCGTTAGTGGGGACAAGGGTAATGTTTTGAGGGAGCAAAGTTGGGAGCATGAGCACAGGAATTGGTCATCAGCTTAGAAACTCTCCTAACCACATATCGTTTCTTGCTGCATTTACTACAATGCAGGTCTAGTTTTTGACACTTGTAGGCACAATTGCAACACGATAACAACAACAATATCAATATTTGCTTTTAAAATGGAAGAAAAATGCAAATTTTTAATAAGTAAGGTTGCCCTCCATTATACAACACACCACGCAGAAAGACATCAAAGGTAGAAATTAGAGTTGATACGGGACCTTCAAACCCAAATCAAATTAGTGTCTTGAGGAGAGATCTTTGATTTAAGCTTAATAGTGGTGATTTTTTCTTGGGTTGTTTTATACTTAATCAGCCAAACAGCCCACTGTGCACACATATGTTCCCAAAGCACATCAAAGCAAGTAAACATTCTGTTTCAGATCCTAATATCCTTTTTCATCCAATTATCTTACTTACATGATCTTTTAATTTAAGTTCTGAAGGCCCACCTTTTCAGACAAGTTTTCCTTTAGCAATGGAGGTATAAGGATGACCAGCTCAGTTCTTGTGAGATACCCACCAAAAAAAAAGCCACAACAAATAAATCAAAGCACAGCAGATGAGTCTCTAAGCTGGTTTCTTGAGACATTAATGATGAAAGCCTTCAGGAAAGAAGCATATTTTAAGAAGGAGAACTTCAAGGAAGGAAGTTGAGGGGAAGAGATGGAAGGAGAGTGAAAGAAAAGGCATAAAGCATGAATAAAAGTGCAAGAGCCAATGAAAGTAGTTTACCACCACACTGAAGGAGCAATGCAAAGCTAGAGGTACATGAACAGGTTGAAACCACCACGCATGAGAACCTGATTCCAGTAGTCACAAAATTCAAGAGTTGGGGTGTCAAAATACTGTGGGCTGAGGTTGGGGAGTGTCTGGGCAGCAGCATGGTGGATGTGGGGGGAGCAAGCAGTGAGAAGCAGTGGGGAATGGAGACAGAAAGAGGTGCAGACACAGACCAGAACCTGATGGCAGAGCTGAGTAGGAAACTGATGGAGATCTGTGAGGATTCAGTGCTGGTGAGAGCATGTGGGAAATGGGTGTTGGAAAGATGTGCTGGATGTGACACAGTTGTTTCTCTGCATCTGAATGATTTCCCTTGGGACACATGTCAAGGATATTAGCACTTTTGAGTGAATACTTTTCTTGTAGCTGTGAAGACACTGAGCTTGGGAAAACAAATGGGAAGTTTATGTATGTGGGGAGGAATCCTGAATTTTTGATCCCTGCCTAATGCCTTCTTGCCATGTTACTTTTGGGTGGGGGCTTTTCTCCCTGAAAAGGAAATAGCATTCAAGTGCTACAGAAGGGTTTAACATTTAAAAGACTATTCCGGTAGCACTTCTGAAAAGTCCCTTTCCATGTTATACCAGCACTAACCTGTTGTGAAGAGGGCAAGCCAGTGGCAGCAGCACCACAGCAGTGGAGCTCATGGAAGAGTCAAGCAAACCATAGAAAATGGTTATTCATTCATTACACTTTAAATCTGTCTTGGCTTTATACCCGTCATATCCCAGAAAAGCAAAAGAGGACCATTCCTCTTCATCATGACTGTAATACAATCAACTGGCTGCAGCATTACTCCAACCAATGTTAACTAACAGAGTCTATGTCTGACATCTATAATTTCATGTTAACAAATTAGGTAGACTCCTGCATTTCCTGGTACCTTGAATACCCAAGAAGCTCATAACTTTTCTTTATATGCAAAATGTCAGGGAAAGGGCAAACAATGTTATGCCAGAAGACCATAGCCAAATCACTTGGTTGGAATGTGCTGTAAATCACAGGGTGAATGGAAAATGAATCTTTGTTCCAGGACAGCGATTTCAAGCATTAATGTTGCTGCTAATACGCTCCTTTTCTATTGGGAATGTCCTCTTCCCATAATCCAAGGTCCTTTACCTTAAATACTGTAACTAGACAAGACACCAAGAAAAGGAAACCTACACCCAACTAATCATAAAAAGCCTGAAATGTCCTACGTCTCTTTTCTGAAGAGTACAGGGAAATTCATTGGTGTTCAGGCTTCAGAAAGATGTCGTGCTTGCTCTAAGCAGCAGTAAGCTGTTGTAACAAACTGGCAGTAACCAGAAAATGATGGTTTCCAAAGGGGAGTAAAATTAAATGGAAACAGGTACAAAACAGATCTCTACAAAGTCTTTCTAGACACAGCCATCATAGGAGCTCTTATGTAGAGGTGATTGTGATAGCTGCACAGAAACACATCTTGCATACACATGTCCACACATGCCAGGTATGTTGCTGGCATGCTGTGTGTGTCCCTGCCTCTGGTGCATCACAGCACAAAGCAGCAAAAGACATGCATTCCTGTAATAGCAAAGCTTTTGGTCGGGGCTCCCTGGGTTTTCTGTAGGAATTAATTTTACTGACATTTGACACATTTTAAACAGCAACAGTACTAACAGGAACCTCCAAAGGGAAATACTCCTGAACAATATATAATAAATACATTGATTTCTAATAATAACCATCTGCCCTAAATCTTCTTGCTGACAGGTTTAGTTGGACCAAAGGCCCTTTTCACATCTACTTCGTGACAGTTCCCATCACTACATAAAGACTTTGATGTGCCCTAACGTGCAGTAAAATGCAAGATAACCTACCAAACTGTCAATATTTCTTCACTTCTAAAAGGAAATGCTAATAGCACTCAGCGAGCTCAAGATGTAAAAGTAAGATCTGATCCAACAGGCTGGCTGATCTATCCGTCCTTTCCTTTGCTATGGGTATGCTGAAAAGCAAGCAATTATATGGTGAAGAGCAGAACTAGGTAAAGTTTTTCACTGATATGACTGAAGAGAAAAAAACCTTTTTATTCCAAACAGGCTTTTCTCTTGGAAGCGTCTGGAGTCTTCTGTAGAAAATAAGGGAATTAATAGTAAACTAGCACTTCAATTTTAATTTCTTCTTTTTAACCTTTTTTTTTTTTTTTTTCCTATCATTAGAAAGTGAACCAGAAAGAAACATGGATGTTTTTAAAATCTGGACAACATTCAGCTGGGAGTTAATTTTCTGTAGGTAAAAGAACACAAATAATTCAGAGAAAGCAGAATCTCTCCCCACTTGACCAAGATAAACAACTGGCATTTCTCTGCCAGCTTTAGCCTGCAGTGTAAGACTGAGAAAAGCTCTATAGAGGAGAAAGTAAATGCAATAACCAGAAGTCCAGTCCTATGGTAAAACCCCAGCACTGCTTGCCATACTGTAAACTCCAACCGATTTCAAAGGAGTCAGGATGCTACCTCTGCCCCTCCAAACCATCAGCTCATGATAAGAAAGGATGATGTGTTTTATATCTCATGGTCCACATACCACCCGAAAAACCTTCCTTCCAAAACTGAGATCCATTGGTGCCATTCTTTACAGCTGCTCTCCTAGTCTTCCTGTTTTCCAATGACATGAGAAAGTATAACATATTTATCAAGGCAGGAATAGGGATCTGATATTCTCCAGCTGTTTACTGCCGAAAATTTAAACTAGCCATTTTCAATCTGTGGTTTGCAAAACCCTTGGGAAGCACAAAAAATCTCCTTCAGGTGCTGTGAAAGAGCAAAAAAAAAACAAAAACCCCTTGGGTTTGGGCCAGATTAACTATACCATGTTTACTCTGCTGGAAAATTTTTAGGGAGGCCACAGATTGTAATAGCTTGAAAACGCCTCATTGACCCTATACTTCCTGAGATCAATTCAAATTACATACAAGACATTCTCAGGGTAATCACTGACCACCGCCCCAATCCATCCAACACCCACTGATGTCAGCTAGTGCTGGAGCACACGTGCATGATTTAGGCATCTTTGCTACACTGGCGCAGAGGTAACCCCATCTCCCATGTCAGTATACCTATGGTGACACTTCCCTCCCGCCACCATGCAAAGGGAGACCTGCGGGCCTCATCTTTCATTCTCTTATCTCATGCAGCTATTTCTTATGCAGACACATTTCTGTATACAAATCCCATTATACTTGACCCTTGGTTCACCCCGTTTCCATTACAACGCTGTAGACTCAACCAGACTTGCTCCAGTGCCAACTCTGTGCTGTCATTCCTTGCGCAGAGTGGTAATAAAGAAATCACTGTTTTAAGCTGACAAAGAACAGATTTCTTACTAAGTAAACACTGATGTTTTGGTAGGGAAATTAAGTTATAAAATTGTGTCTACAAAGGGAGACCATACAGATGGAGTTTGTTAAGAGACAGCAATACAGTCAACAGTGGTTAATTCAATTGCCTGCTACTTATCAGATTTTTTTTGGAAAAAGGCTTATCCAACTTTTGTAAATGCAAATGCAGAAAAACATTTCAAAGTGTTGTTGTCATCTTAGCTGGAGAGTGATGCACACAAGCACATGGCCTTTCAAGGCCAAAAAGCCTGCCCTTGTACATCCGCCATGGTTGTGCTGGGGTCCAGCGGGTCTGGTGTTCACCCATCTGTCAGGAGAGGAGGTCTGAGCACAGCACAGCTCATCACCATGCCAGCACCCTCCAGTGACCTCTGTCCTCGTGGCCTGATGGTCTGTGTCATGGCCTCACTTCCCCTGGCCACTGCTCTCACTTGCTTTTCTCCTGCATGGTGGCCCACACCAATTTTAGGTACCCAAAACCTTCCTTCAGATTGGATAAAAACTGTGTACCAAGATCAGCTGAGTAAAGGTAGGAAATTCAGTATCTCTATTCCTCAGCTGAGCTTTAAATGACCACAACACAACCTTAGATGTCACATCTAATTCCCAAAAGTGTCAGGCTGACACCAAGTTGCTGAAGCTGTTTTCTCTCCTAAACTCAGTGACAGCAGAGGCACTCTTTAGCCCCACCTTTCCAGGGAATTGCAGCTGGGCTTGGGGTGCTGTCTGAAAACCATGGGGGTTTTTTACAGCATCAGTGCTGGCAAAGGCCCCCAAACAGCCTCCTCACACTAAAAGCTCTGGTGAAGGACCATACTGCTGGCCTGGCAGCAGAAGCAGGAGGCTCCTCACCATTCCACAAACCTCAAAAAAATCCTTCTTTCATCTCACCAAACATCAGCGTATACTCCTGTTATGGGATCTAAGCTAAAAGCTCCATCACTATCTCTATGCAACCTGCCAAGCACTCAAACTATGCAGAGCCATGGACAAGGTGGCTGCTGTCTTTGCACTGCCAAATGCAGGTGCTCAACTCACACAGTATAGCCATGGCTTTCCATATCAGCAAGGCTGTCTGAGTTGATATTCTAGACAGTCTGAATATAACCTCAATGAAAGCAGGTAGATTTTGGAGACAGTGTAAAGTGACCAGAAAGTTGTGGGGTTTTTTTAAAATATCTTATCAGGAAGAACTGAGACATTGATTTAGTTTTGCATAGGTTAAAGTTCACAATGGGATTCAGTGTCTATCATGATGAAAAATCTCAGGTGAGCCAAAAGATGTTAACATCGTGTGCCCTTTAAATGATGCACTTAGTAAAAGGAGATGTGTTTAGGTTGGAACTATGTAAATACACTGATTTTCGTAATAGAAAGTAAAAATCTAAGAAAGAGATATTGCTGGGTAATTAAGACAGCAAGTATTGGTTCTATTTAAAATTCAAGGGCAGGGATATTAAACATACTCAAATTTTAATGAAAACATTTGCAGTAGCATTAATAATTTAGCACAAAGTTTTATTTAAATATTTCTCTCTATTTTAGAAAAAGCACACAAAAGGCCACTGTACTGTGGTTGGTGGATGAGAAAACAGAACTGCTCAGGTGTGGTCAATTATTTTACCTGTTTAGACAACACCGTGATGAACAAACCAACCTTGGAAACTAAAGCTATGCTGAAATCCCAGCAGTGAGTTTTTCCATGTGGTAGTAGCTTTTGAAGGTCGCATCAGGCATCTTTTTGCACCTTCAGGTATCTCTTACAGTCCAAGCTGATTTCAGAGGGAAGTAAGCTCCTACATTCGTTCATTGTGGGAGCAAGCTACTGATGGGATTTTCATGTCTAAATACTTCTGGCTTGGAATATACTTCGAAAATAGGACTTAAGGTCCTGTAATTTGCATGGGTTTTTTTCTTTGTTTGGTTGGCTTTCTTTGTAGTTTTTTGTTTGGTTGCGCTTTTTTTTTTGTGGTTTTATTTTGTTTTGTTATTTTTTAAATTGTATCTGCACTTCATTTGTTAAAATAATCCAAGGCCAGCCATAACAGGTGAAAACAAAGTAGATTTAAAAAAAAAATGGTCTAAATAAGCTGTAGTGTTATTAATCACCAAGGAAATTCAACTATCCAGAACTGAAGTTCTAATAGTAACAATTCCCTTTAGGTGCATCACATTACAATGCAAGTTTTAAAGATGTTCACAATGTAATGGCAAAATAATTACTCTTACCCAGCACCGCAGTACACATTTGGTACTAGTGAATGCCATAAGGTTTAATACAACCATTCAGAAGATATAAAACAGCTTCTAGCCAATAAAGGTACAAGAATGCATATGCCATTTTCTAAGTTCAGTCACAGAGTATCTAAGGGACAGAAAAGTGCAAGAAGAGTTGTAAGGACCTATGGGTAGGAGATAAACTTCTAATTACACAAGCCACACTTGAAAGCTCTCATTCTGCTTTTCAACAAAGCAGGATGAAATTTTGATGAGCCAAAAACGAACAACAAATGCAGGTCACGCTATTGTACTCATGGATTTTTACTGGCGTATTTCTCAAGCTTTTGTGACAGTTCCAGTGATGTCAGATTTCCTGGCTGCACCATTTCTATCTATACCTTCAGCCTTCAAGAACAACTTCTAAAAGTCTCCAGTTCTGTTTTAATTGAAGATTTGCTCCCGGGCTCCAGAGGCTCTTTCATTTGAAACTCAAATGCAATCAGGGGGAGTGCTGACCACAGTGCACTGTAGGCAAGGAGATTATCTTTCAGCCTGGCTTTCACCCACTGAGGATGATAACTGGAGGAGGAGATTAGATGGAGACTTTGCACTGGTAAGTAAGGAAGACTACACACACACAGAAACACTTGTACACACAAATCCTTACTGCACTTGAAGTTCATAATTCGCAGCAATTCTGCTGGTGAATGTGTGAACCACAAAATTGCCCTGCCTGGGAGAAAAGCCATCAATGAACACAGAGCTGATAGGGTTGGACTCATAGAAGGCAAAGCAATGAATTGCAGTAACCAGAGTCTGAATAAAGGCCAGTTTGGTAATATAGTTAAAAAAAAAAAAAAAAAGATAGGAAACCACTACATCTAGTGCAAAATTTTGGGAGGAAGCACAATCTGCTCTTCAGCACAAGACATGTCAACAAATTTTCTGTCCCTCTGCTGGTGCTATTTACTGACTGAGTCACCCTGGGAAAGTTCACTCACCCGATATGCTGCACCAGCATGACATACCTGAAGCAATGGGACACCCACGCACAAACCAAACCCAAGCCTCTCCTCACCATTCATCCTTATGAGAAACCATCACATAATTCACTAGAAATGCAAACCCTGCCCTGCAAGATCAAGCATGGAGAAACCAGGCTGACAGGAACTTGAGGTCCATCAGCACATCAGGACCTGAAGAGAAAGAGACTCACAGCACTCTTACCTTCTTCATATTTTGCAGAAGTGGGTTCTTAAAAAAACAATTCTTTGAAGAGTTTCTTATTCTTGCGGTAACACTCTCCTTGGCACTGACAGGATTCAAACTAGACACAGTTGAGAGAAGTGTGGAGTCATACCAGCTTTAGATCTTACATGCTAAAAGAGGTCAAGACCTAGCCAAGCCTTGAATACATGACTGGCAAGGAAAATCCCAGGAAGTCGTGTTGGTGGGAGAGTGCCTTTGCCTCTGACTCATTAGGAATCCCACATCACAATGCTCTAGTGAGGAATACAGAGTGGACGTCGTTCCTACCCGCTAAAGCCACAAAGTCCAATGCATTTGTCCTCTTTAAGGTTCTGTGGGACTCTTAAAGGATGTAAAATATCTAACCTGGCTCAGTTCCAATTGAGTCTCGTACATTCTGGTCAACTCATTGCTTTCTGCCTTAAGGGAGAGATTGAACTTTACTGACCTAACCTGAAAATTGTTTTGGTTATGTGTGTGTCTACAATTTCTTTTCCAAAGATGTTTAGAAATGTGTTTGGAGTTTAGAAGTCTTTATTTTTTTCAAGTGAATAAAGTGTTTTTGGGGTCTGCTGACACTGATTGCACTATGATCATTCTTCTGTTTATAGACTTCTACTAGAAATAATATACAAACAGGTTAATAACTATTTAAGCATTCAAATGTACTGGATAAAACTTTGCAGATACCTCACTTTTCATCAGTTTCTGGCATTACATCTTACAGAGAAAGAGTTGGGCTGGAGGACTAGGAAAAAAGAAAACAAAGTAGAAGTAACTTTTATATGATTTCTCCCCTGGGAACTGACTGCAAAATCCTTCCCACTGGTCTACAGATAACAGTGTTATTCACCCTGACCTTGTCTCTACCATATACTAACTCTCATGATGTACCCTGACCTCTACAAGATGTCATCATAAAATGGGTACTTCATGATCAGGGTTTGGTTCCTTCCAATGAACTGAAAATATCATTGCTTTCTTGAGGGTCTCTTCAGCCAAGACCACCACACTGTCTAAACTGCGTGGTGATCTGTTACTCAAAGCAGCAACTCAAACACTCCTAATTCCTTGAACACTTGCTCTTCCCAGGAAGTAAACATTGGGATATTTTGTACACATGGTACCATCGTGGCCAGGCTCCTCCAAGTTGGCCTGTTTGAGACCAGTTCTGCGATCTCTGTGATGATGCTGGACTCACAGAGATATTGTGTGGAAGTAACCACAAAGCTTGACTTGTACTTGGCCAAATTGTCTAAAGAAACATAACTGAAGCCCTTAATGAGAATACCAGCTAATAATCCATGACTGTAACAGGTCTGAAATCAACTGCCAAGTCCATATTGGCACAGGAAAAATCTCTAATACAATCTCTTTTTACAGCAGGAATACGCAAATGGGATTTAGTAAACATTTCTATTTTATGGCATCTTCAGAACACCTCTCTCCAGGACAGTATGTAAATATGCATTTAAGTTCCTCTGAAGTCAACAGGCCTAAGGAGGTATTTCTAATTAAGCATATGCTTAGGTGTCTTTCTAAATAGGGAGACACTTAAAAAAACATTGCTGTAACCTAGGTCATTTTCTGTATGTCCCTCTGCCTCATCGGCTCATTATTTCTTTTCAAATATCTTCTACAAATATCTCTTGTCCTTCTTTGCTAATCCCCATTAGATTTATCTTTCTTTCATTTACTGATTTGATGATTGAGTGCATTAATTCCTACACCACCCTATCTTTCTATACCCTGCTTTTTGTCATCTACCATGCAGTTTTCTCTTGTAAAATATCGTACTGTGCTTGAGTTGGGATAAGACGGCATAGGAAATCAAGTGTTTTATCTCACAGTGAAGACAAATAGTCTCAAACAAGAATATGCATGTAAGAACATCACCCTAATGCAGCTGTAAGCTTGAAAAATTCTTTTTTTTTTTAAATGTATTAACCACAGTCTGATAGTCTTTCCTCTACCAGTGGTAATTTGGGATGTGTGGTTACTCTGTGGGATCTTAAGAATCTTTCAGATGAAGCATTCAATCATCAGGTACCGTGTCCAGCAGCTGGTTTGCAAATCCAAAGCCACGTAGCTAGCTCCAGAACCAAGCTAAGAAAGCCTCTCATGAAGGGGCAAGAAGAGGAATAAGACAAATTCTTCTGCAGGATACTTTTACAGGATCAAAAGGAAAACATCTCAAAGGCCCTCACAGGATTTAGGAACACACATTTGTTCCTTAGAGAGATTTAAATTCAAAAAGCTCAATATGACTGCATTTCATACATACAGCCCTTACATTTTCAGGCATGCCTGACTGCACCCAGGTGCTGTTATAAGTGACATGGATACATGTGTGTGGGGTAGGGAGAAGCATAAGAGAGAGATAAAATGAGTTGAGGCAGGAATAAATACTTCTACTGTGAAGAGGCTCCACCTGTCTGGAACAAACACTGGCGCACCACTGCACTCGTAGAAAGGGCAGGAGATGGTGGTGGAGCCTAACGCTCAGAACTAATATAACAGCAGGTTCTCAGCAGTGAGGAAATCCTTCTGCTGCCCAGGGGACAGAAAAGGATAGCTCCTACCTCCCAGGCTCCTGACGTGCTGTAAGGTGTCCCCCTCACTCAAGTATCAGCTTAAAAAAAATCATCAAAAGGCTCACAATCCCCTGGTTTCTCTATCAGCTACAATGATCTAGTATACCAAAACCCAACCCCATGCATGCCAATAAAATAAGCACAGGGTAAACTTGCTCTTGAAGTGGAATCTGTCCAACTGATATCAACTAAATTTTGACTATGTTTTTTTCCATAGCACATCCTCCCATGAGATTTGCTATGTGCATGCTCCTGTAACAGAGAGAAGACCAGGCAGAAAACATCCTCATCAGTCCTACAGGAGCTATATGACCTGGACATGTATGCTGGACTCCAAACATGCACAACCCACTTCATTAATGTATTTGTGTTTCTTGATTCCATTCCAGCCATATATTTCTAATTTTATTTATTTATTTATTTGTACTTATCTCCTTTATTAGGGTTTCAGTGAAGTTTGGGACAGTTTGACATTAACTGGGTTGCAGATGCAGCATGTTTGAACCACCCCCTGTGTCTTTGCATTACCAGCACTTAACAGGCTAGCCCTAAAGCTCAACATGGTTTTGAAACCCACAACACCCATTTTCAAAATAATGTTAGCCAGACCCAATGCAGTGGGATTTACGATCTGAAATCAGACACGCACTTTTAAAAATTCGACCCTTGAGTAATGCTCTAAATTTCATCTCTGTTAGTTGTCTATTTAATATCAATGGTGAAACATAAAAGAACAGGCATGAAAAGCCTCCAAGGTAGAAAATTGCGTAAAATCACAAATTCTCAAAATGGTCTGGCACACAGAAGAAAAACATACCTACATGGTTTAGTGTCAAAGCTGAGGATCTAGAAAGCCTACTCAAATGCACGCATTTCCAGAGGAGTGCTCTATAGATCTGAGATTTGCCAGAGTAACAGCACCCAGGTCTGCCCTTTGGTTTGTGCCGATGTGTGTGCACAGCGTTAGCTGCAGTCAGACTATCCAGATCCATGGTTTTGCCAAATAGGGTCCTTTTTTTTTATTAGGTTTTCTTTTTATTTTTCTTTCCCCCCAGCCATCTGGGTGGTCCAAGATTCAGACCCGAAATACCTAGGATCCCTCAAACCACATGTTCTAATCCCAGAAGAGTTGACTCAGTCCTTCAACCTTCCAGGGTAAATTGACTTCTATGCTCTTTGTTGCGTGGGGGGAACTTTTGGATAAGATTTTAAAATTTCCACTCTGTACGGACACTAAAAATCCTACATTTTTCTTCCAGTATCACAAGCCAGCATTCCTTGCCATTAGTTTTTATCTCTCAGCACCTGGTGTTATTTGCTTCCCATGGCCACTGGTAGTGGGAACCCAGATTAACCAGCACCTGAAAAGTAATGTGCCACAAGTTTCATTTCACAAGCCAATGGGTGGATGGGTTTTGTCCATTTATCCCCACACACACTGGAAAGATTTCAGAAAAACACACTGTAAATGAGGAGGCTGACCAGATTGATGTTTGAGTATATGTTACAGACTGCAGCCTGGCCAGTTCATTAGTGCAGGGAGGAAGGATATGACAACATGTAGCAAGTATCTGGAGGGATGTGTTACACAAGGAGGTGCACTAGGAGTAGAAGCATAAAATTCAGGGAATCAAAAAAAAAGGAGGGTGGACTGTGAAGGCAAACTGCATGGAGAGCTTTTTATACTGAGAAAGGACTTGCCACAGGATAGAGTAAAAGTTCAGTCAGGAGATACAGGACCAGAAAAAGGAAACCCCCACACCCTTGTGCTGTAACAAAGAAGTGCTACACAGGAGCAAAACACTGCAACAGGTCTCATTTTCTCTTGTCCTCATGACTGTAAGAAACTGGTGAGAGGTGAAACACCATCTAGAGAGGGGATTTATTTAGGATTAAGAAAAAGGAGAGGCCAGGAAGGGCAGTGCTCCACACTTAGCTGAGAGAAAACTTTAGAAACAAATTCATAATACTTGAGTTTAAAAGGGCAGGAGATAGACACTGAACATTTATCCATTTTCACAGGATGCTGAAAGCAGTGGAGAATGGCCAATACCATTGAGATAGCTTCTGAAGGACCCACACCCTCTGTTTAGAAACTCTTTAGAAAGCAGTGGGAGAACAGAGTTCAAATAATTTTTTCCTAAAGCACAAGCTTAACAGTGGATAAAATGGAAGCATGAAGTCACTTTTAATCTACTATAAAGTGAGGTAAGCAGAGGGATTATCACTTAAGACTTGCTGACATGAAGCTCTGAGAATGACATTTAAAAGCAATGGTGGATTACAGAGTGACATCATATTAAACGAACACATGCCAGAGGTTTACATAAAAGACCTCAGAGATCAGGCTCTTGTTCTCAATACTAAAACCTCCTAGCTGGTTTTACACTTCTGGCAGTGATTAGGCTAAATTAGAGCTGTAGTTTTTCATCCAGTAAGTCATGGTGTCACAGCACCAGCAACTTGGTGGCCCACATCTTCACTAAGAGTTAATGGGCACTACTCTATCTGAGCTCACCAAGGCCCCTCACTCAAGTGTGATGCCATCGGCATTCAGCAACTGAAGATCCAACTCAAATGTTTCTAAATCCAATCTGTGTCTTAATTCATAGTTTACTATCTCTGAAACCATGCACCTTCAGGTCCCTCTGGACTTCGAGTTTTTCACAGTATTCTGAAGGCTATTTAACTATGCACACGTGATGAAACTATGCTTAATTTAAGCAACAGCATAGACGTGTAAATCTCTCTCATATTGGAAAATGCTTGAAAATGTTAAGATTTAGAGAAAGCTGTGGGGTTTTGTGTTTGGTTGGTTGGGTCTTTTTCATTAGAACATGTTATCAGATTGGAAAAATCTACAGAAACGTTCTAGCCCTGATGAGTGTTTTGGATTATGTCTGCCCCATTTTCAGAAGACCTGATCAGCCTGTCCTCCCACGGAGATGAGAAGATGTTAAGCGTGTACCTTCTCAGTTTCTGCACAGGTAGCTAGCTCTATATACTTCTTTACTGGTGCCTGAAAATATGCTATGAGCCCCTTCTGGGCAGCTGAACAAGTCACAGACCTCCTGACTTTTCTTGGTTCTCAAAACATAAGGAGGGCGAGTACTACTGTAATGGCATTTTAAAGATGGGAAAACTAAAGCACAGATGGAATTAAAGTCATTTATGGAGCTCCCAAAACAAGACAGCAGCAGCCCAGTATTTAATCTGTGGTCTCCTGGAGATGGATCAAGTGACCATCAAGTATTAATCCTGATAGTTTTACAGTGAGATTGGTATTGACAGTCCTCCAAATCACCTCCTGTAGGTTACCAAAGAGCCACCTAAAAGCAACACACTCCTAATTACAGACCAGGGAGAGGTTTGAACCAGCCTTCTGGAGGGAACTAGCCTCTGCAAACCATCTCATACTCACACATTCTTATTTTCTTAAATAAATAAAAGAGGCATGTGGGAAAGAAGGGGACAGAATAAATTGGATGTGGGAGCCCCCAAACCTGTTTCCCAAATGAGCAATGTATCTATTTGGTGAATGTCGTAAAACTTTGCAAAGCACATAAGAAGGCCTCTCTGAGCAGCTGTTTGCTTTGACTCCGGAGGGAGCTTGCTCTATCTCCAAAGCAGCACAGTACCATCAATCACAACCTGCCAAAGGTTTTCTACTCTAGTAGCAAAGTAAGTATGAAAACACACAGGTTTTATTGGCATGTACGTTTTGTGGCTCAACCAAGTCATGTCCTTGCTGCAGGAACAACCATTACCTGGGGTCCCATCCTAAACTGCCTGATGGGATCAAAGCTGCAGCCTCGTAAGAGCTGTGTCCTGCAGAGGCTGCCCAAAGGCACTTTACACACACATGATAATGCACAAATCTGGCTCCCCCAGAGTGTGATGCAACTGGCTCCCCTCTGCTATCAGCAATGGCCATGAATCCCCTCGGTTGGAGGGGATGTCCAAGAGGCCTCAGCAGAAAATGGGGAGCACTGGCAGGGAAGTCCCAGCTGGGCTCAGATGGAGCATGGGCAGGGTCATTGAGGCACTTGGAAAATTCCCCTGCAAAACTGACACCACTTCACTCACTGTGCTGGCGGTGAGATTTTTCAAAGGATTCCTAGCTGGCAAAATTGCAGAGTTCTTTGTGTGTGTTTCTTTAAAATAGGAACAGCAAAAGGCACATCAGTGACGATAGCAAACTCTAAAGCAAGAGACACTGATGTTTCTCAAAGCACAGTTATAAGATGATGATTATTTTTTGTATGGCTAAACAACATATTTTCCCTTAACCCCACTTGGCCTCCCTTGGCTGAATATCTCAGAAAAGCAACAAAGGAAAGAGAAAACCAATCTGAAACAGATATGCACCACAGAAAATCTTGTGTATGGCATTAAATTTGGCAAATTTGTAAACATCTGAGACACATTCCTTTTATGATGAAAAGTTTAAGAGTCACCTTGCCCACCTATGAATTACCCTGCCTAAACAGCTTGGGAACATTGGAACTGGTCCTGAAAAGGTATTCTGTGTTTTTTAACATAGTAAAAAGAAAACAAACTTCAACAAGGACGGGTAATAGGATCAGATAAGGAAAAAAGTGTAGGCTGAATATCAGGGAAAATCTGTAATATATTAAGATCTTAGGGAAATGGAGGAAGATCCATGATCAAACCAGATAAAATCCCTACCAGAGGGAAATTAAGGGCAACTCCATGTTATCATGGAGATGCGAATCTTTAGGTCTTTGGGACAATTCAGTCCTTATAAAAGCCATGGAATTTGTGGCTGTCAGCTCAGTTGGTTGGGGTTTTTTTTTAATATATATGTGTAGACAGAAGAACAACAACAATATTTTGTTAATAAACAGTGTCAGAATTGCATCCTGAAACACCACCAGGATGTCGGTAGAAAAACAAGGCTGCTTTTGTTTGTTACACTGCATAATGCCTGATGGGGTTTAACCACAGTTTAGGAGCTACTGTTAAAAAGCTTCTTGCTGAGTCAAGCCTAGGCATGCTGTTTACAAGAGTTAGCCCTGAAGGCTCTTGCATTGGCAGGGACTTTTAAGCTGAGCTAAGGAGTTTTTAGTTATTTTTGTTGTGCTTTAAAAAAAAAAGTTGAGAGTAGCTAAGCACACCTAGAAGCAGGGAGTGGAAGGCAGCTATAAGTAATCACCTGCTGTATCTGCCAGCAGCTTTCCTCTGTAGTCAAGGTCTTGATCTTGCAAAGCTGATGTTGAATCCCCTTGGTTTAAGGCAGATGGAGTTATTGCAGAGACCAGGCCCCACTAGAGTATGCTTTTGTGCAGAAGCTTGCTAAAATACAAAAAATCCCCTTTGTTAGAAAAAGACCTGTTCTAACTTATGAAGTGAATGTGTTTGGTTCAGCTTTGAACCCTGGCTGATGACTTTCACTCCTGTAACACTGATCTATGTTCTGCCTACAACCAATGGTATGGAGTGAAATTCCAAAAGAAATCAACAATAGCTGCATGTGGAAACCACATATAAAACCTATCACTGCTCTTCCACAGAGCCTGGGCCATGCTGTTCTGAGGAAGAGGCAAGGATCCCAGGGCTCTGTAATTTAAGGCATTACCACAGTGGTATATAAAATGAGTCAGAATATCCAAATTCATTTTTCTGTCATGTCTTAGCATTTGAGTTATGTACTTTGCAACCTTCATATTAACTGAATGCTGCTTTGTGGAAGTGGTGCCTCATACAATTTATATGTACCATTACAATTTCATTTATTCATTATGCTCTAATTCTACACTCCTGGAATAGATTTCATCCCATATTCAGTTTTGCTCCAGTCTGCATTACATCCTTCTGCAGTGTCCACTGGGCTCTAATCCTGCTTCTCCCCCATCCTCCTTATGACCGCAAGCTCACAAGCATCAGAATCCAGGATAATGCCTTGAATCCTCAATATTCCTTTTGGTTTGCACTGAAGAGAGATCAAGGATCATCTGAATGAGATACTTCATTTTTGTAGGCAAGCCAAGCTAGCACTGTGATTCTGACAAATTGCTCTCAATGCCAAAAAAAAAAAAAAAAATTATTTCCAGAAATTAAAGATGTAGAAATATATATCACAAAATAAGTAAAACCAGCAGAGGTTGTACAGAAAAAATGAGTTGTCCTAATGACTGGATAAACACTGAAAAACCCTGAAAAAGACCTCTAGAAGTATATTTCAAGGATATACCAACACAATCTCCTTCTGGATGTATATAATAAATGCTCAGTAATTTGGAAGAAGTCCTGAAAATTATTTGTCATACTGTTTAACAAGGAAATCACTGAAACATAAAGACTGACAACAGTGAGCAGAAAAGCAGCAAATCATTCAGGCCCCCATCTTGGCACATGTGTCTTTTATTACTTGAATTTTCCAAATCTCCATCCATATTCTCAAAGGGTCCCACAGGTTTTACTGCTCAAGAGAGCCTTTCAGATGAGTTCCTTCCAGTTAGGATAAAATAATGTATATTCTCATTAGAGCAAACACAAACAGCAATGAAGGGGAACACGCTGCCATGTCACATTGAGCAATCAGGAAACAAACCTCTGACATAATGCAGCAGGCAAATAATAAGACCCCATAGTTAGCAACAAATGAGACTACACTTAATTTGCTATGCGATGATCATGTAATTAGATAAGTTTGGTACCAGCAAGACAACAGACAGCTAGAATATGGGCTTGATGAACTGGGGGCTCTCTGTCAAACAACGATCACATTAATCAGAAAGCCAAAACTCAGTGACAAAGTCTTTCTTCCAAACATTTGCCACAATTTTCTAGAGTGAAAATATGCACATGCCTTTTTTAAAAAGTTCTTTTACTTTAAGCAGAAGGATGGATTTCTGCACCATCAGGATGGAGTACAAATTTTTAGAAGCTTAACTGTGCCCACAGAGTCCACCCAGCTTATTGAACAAGAGCCATGCAACTACTAAGTACATTCTAGCCCTGATCCACTACCATGTTCTAGATAATTTCATGCTGGACACCTTCCAGCAAGGAAGGCAAGTACAATGTTATGGCTCCAGAGACTGGAGGAGAGAAGAGGAAGACAGAAGAGAAGCAGAAAAAAAACTAGAGGAGGAAAGGGCAGGAGATGAGGTTAAGATGTTTGCAGATAAAATTGGAAGAGAAAAAATAGCTGAGAGACTAACTCCACAGCTGGTAAGAATTTTCCCAGTGTGGTTGTGCAGTATGTAGTTCAGGGCACTTGGAAAAGAGCCAAACAGAAGTGGCATTTCCTTGACCCTATAAAGCCCCCACAGCCAAGAAACAGTTGGCTGCTCAGTGTTGGTGCTTAACCAGCAGCAGAAAAATTCTTCAGTGCGATGCCTAGGTAGTTTCAAAGATGACTATATTTCCTCTTCTAAGATCAGCAACCAAGTTTTCTCTCCAGTATGTGACAAGTCATTTTTATGAGAGGTGCTACTGGGAAGGTGAGGGATGCCAAAGAAGAAGGGCAATAGGTAACTGACAACAACTCTACCCAAATACTAAGCATGACACTCTTGGTCCACTGACAGGCAAATGTAGTCACTGCTAAGACAGCTGTTTATCAATATTGGCGCAGATGAACTGAAACCTCATCTGCCAGTACTGTATGCTTGTCCAAGTTTGATCAGTTGGACAACCCCTATATGATAAATTACTGTCTCCCATCACTGGGGGATATAATTCACAGGTACATAGCACTAGCTGGTGAGTTCTTGGTTGCATTTTGGAGAAGACCCTGCTTCATGACCCCACTGAAGAAGCTGCTGTGAAGCCCCATTGCAGATGCAGTGCACCCAATCCTTCTCGCAGGGAGTGAAGGGGAGCACTGAACGGCGCACACAAATAACTTGTTCCAAACATCTGAGTATCTGCCATTATATCTTCTGACCTCTGTTTTGAATATTGCCCCTTTCAGAAGTCAGTATATGCTTTATTGGCCAGAGCTCTAGCTTATTATCTATCTTCCAGTATATTTTTTTACAAGTGTTTGGTTTTTTTCTACAATTTTTGCTTTTACTTACATGCAAGACCAGAATTATTTAATTCAGCCCCCTCGCCACCCCCAAATTCCCACGTTAGTAACCTGGTCTGTCTTTTCCCCTATACACAAAGCATGGAAGAAGCTGCTCTGTCCCTTTAAGCATCCAGTCAAAATGACTGCCAGCCAAAAAAGCAACTGCTTGTCTTCTAGTAGAATCCAGGGGAATGCCCTATCATTTTTTTCCTGCAGCATTTTGGAAATGGAATAAAGCCCTGGTAGCTGTGGGACTCCACAGATCTCCTGGATGTCGCCGTCTGTGTTACTTGCCTCCCAGGGACTGTTCCCCACATCACACCTATCTAGAAAAAGCACAGCTCTACAAACAGCCACTGCAAAGCTGGCTGAGCACTGACCCTGGCCAGACAACGAGGCCATGGCAGGTCTCTGGGGAATCAAATAAGAGTTTTTAAAGCAATGAGCCCTATTTGTTATTCTCTTGATTTTCTTTGGAAATGTTTCCTGTACTTAAGGGTTCCCCTACACCAAGTGCCCTGAGACCTGTCCCTCAGCTGATGATTGAGCCCTGTGTAACAGCTGTGGGTTGAGGTTGCAGCTGTGGGACCACCAGTCTTGCCACACTGTGCCTGATCTCCTACAGGGATGGTGCATTTTAGGAATCAGAAGAAACCCTTCTGGCCATACAGTGGTTACAGCCTCTGCTCACATCCCCAGTGGATCCTTTTTCCCTGCCCTGATCAAAGCTTAGAGGAGGTGAACCCAGATCTCTATATTCCAAGGTGTCAAGGACTATTGAGCTATCATGTCCTGGATGAGGAGATTAACCAGAGGAAATCCCTTTTCTTGACGTACATCCTGACCAGCACCCCTGTCCATCAGCTGCCCAAGGGAGGGGAAGCCCTCATGAGAAGATCACCACAGAAACTCAGTCCTGCACCTCCAAAGCAGACACAGACACCCACATGAGGACCTGCATCTTTACCACATTTTAGAAAATGAAACCCAGCCTGTCCGGGATGTTGCCCAGTGAAATCAAATTCAATTGCAGCATTTCCATCAGCCTTTTGCTGCTGTCCCTCCAACTGGTGGTCAGGGAGGAACAGTATGCAAGGTCTCCAAACCAAGGCATCACTGCTGCGTCTTTGCCAAGATGGTGCCAGAAATGACCCAGGAATGCCATGATATGAGAAACACCATGGGTGCCAAAATGAAAGTCAAGACTGCGCCCAAGACCTCAGCCGGATAGCAATGCAGGAGCCCTGTACTCCCATCCTGCTGGAGGGTGGCCAGTGGGGTCAGCCTGCCAGGCAGGCAGTGAATCCTTATGACCTTAGCAGTGGCATTTGGCATACTGTGGGCAGCCAATTTTTTTTCAAAAGGCATGGGATTGGAGATGCAAGACTTACCCATGGATAGCGTGGATAGAGTGAGGTTCGTAATGGTATCGTCCTTCCTGGTGGCGCATGTCAATTGGCAAAGGAGCGTGGAAGGCTGGAAAAATGTGCTGCGGCACTGTTGAGGGGAATAGAAGAAAAAAAAAGGGACTTCAAAAACTTTTCCTTTCCTTTTAAAACAATTTCAAAGGCACTAAATCTCCATGAATTTCAGAGCAAGAGCAGTGCAAGACAAGGGGTCTTCATGATATCAGCGCTATCATACACCAGAGAAGTGGAATGAATAAATAATCAAAGTCATGCGGAGAAATCCTACATCTTCGACATAAAAGATCTCCAACAGGGTTTTTGACAAAGACAAGCAGCTAAGCGCTCTTTGAACTTGAGGAGATTATAGGAAGCACCAAGGAAAACTAGACTTGCAACGCAAATCAGACTCAACAGAGCCTGGCGGGATCCAGACCTGTGTCATCCCTCATGCCTGGAGAGGCAGCAAACACCTTTCCTGAAGGTCTGTACACACAGCTTGGAAATATTTACCTAAAAATGTAACAGCAAGAGCAGCGCTAATGCAGACCGTATAGGCAGTCAGAAGAGGCTAAAAAGTGCCTACTGCCAGGTTCTGAGAGAGAAGTCCAAATTGCTCTCACTTGTAATCACTTGAGGCCCTATTTTTTATTCATTTGAGAAGCTTGTTTCATCTTTGATGGAAAGATAAAGTGGTCTCAAAAGGCAGAGAACACCTACATTGACTTATTAAATCTACAGGTTTTAATATTTATTATTGACCCCAAAAGTTAACGGCGAGAATATTTGAGTGAGTTGAGCTGATGGAAAATTCATCAGGTTACTTCTCCACATCACCCCCAACAACACTGACTGGCTGACTGGGCCTTTTCTGCTAAAATTACAGAAGCTAAAGAAATACAATTAGAAGAGCCTCGATGATACCGTACAATTGCCCTCTGACAGGGCTCATCACACCTGTAATGATGCTGCTTTTTAGATTTTTACCAGCAAAAGATAAAAGGCTGGTCTTGCTCTGCCTTTACAAATATTCAGAATTCTTCATTAAAGATTACTTAATATTGTTGCAGGTCTTCCCATTCCCTCCCTGGCTTCTTGGCCTTTCTGTCTAACTGAAGACTAAAAGCAAAACAAAACCAGCCTCCTCAGTGAGCTTTTCAAAACCCAGTCTGCACTCATATTTCCCTGTGACTTGCCTCCGTGACAGGTAGCATCTCTCTGTAGAGTGGGGCAGCACCATCCAAAACCAAAGTGTCAAAGCTTGACCAAGTCTCTCGCTGATGCTCAGAAAACTCCAGTAAATGCCAAACTCTTTTTCTATAAAAGACTTAAAATTCAGCCTTTTGCATCTGCTACTCCAGCTGCAACAGAGCTACACCAACTCCATCCAGTGAGGCTGTGCTCCTTTCGGGTCCGTCGCGCAAAGCCTGCATGAAATCCCCATATACGTCTTTCCCGGCATATCAGCAAGAGGATCTGAAGCTCCTACTCCCATTGGAACGTACAATCCCTGAGCACAGCACGGCACAGGCGCGTCAGCCTGGCTGCTGGGAGAGGTGAGACTGCACAAAAACAACTCTCCTGCCAACTCTGCTGAAAGGCGTTAAGCTAAGGTAGTCGGGGTGGAAAGTATTTAAGGCTCCACAGCAGACTTGTTCTCCGTGCTCCAGCAAAAGGCTGGCACTGCACACTACCTGATACACTGGGAGCATTTTTGCAGCTTGCCTAATGTCAGCACACAGTAGGGTAACTGTTAGCCACCTTCCCACCTTCTGCTCCCCCCCCCCCCCCCCCCCCCC
>JANHFX010008478.1:0-14457 GCA_027560015.1 Chloroceryle amazona
GCGGTGGGGGGGGGGCGGGGGCGGGGGGGGGGGGGGGGGCGGGGGGGGGGGTGGGGGGGGGGGGGGGGGGGGAGGGGGGGGAGGGGGGGGAGGCTGGGGTACAAGGGGGACAAGGGGACGCAGGAGAAAAGGGAGAAAGGGAAACATTGAGAGAGGGAGACAGGGGGAGAGAGGGAGAAAGGAAAGAAGGAGAAAGGGAAAGAGTGGGACGAGGGAGAGAAGAGTAAAGGGAGAGAGGAGGATGAAGCAGAGACGGGGACAGGGGGAATGAAGGGATAGGAGGGAAAGAGTGGGACCGGGGAGGGGAACAAAGTGGGGGGAAGCGGTGGGTGGAATGGGAGAAAAGGGAAAGGAAAAAGAACCCAATCACCCTAAACACAAAGAAATTGCCTTCCAGTACTTGCCTTGCTGAATGACTATGGAATCGAGGCGGAGTTTCATTTCTGCACGCTCCACTATCCTTTCCTCCACGGTGTTGTCTGTGATAAACCGGAACACGCGAACCGTCTTCGTTTGGCCAATTCTGTGCGCGCGATCCTAGCCGGAAAAACAGTCACCCAAATTCAGTACTGGGTTTCCTTCATTACTTTCCACATAATAATTTACAGAACAGACCATCGTGGGTTAGGGCAATCTTTACAGCCATCCACTTAACGTCAAAAATCACCGACAGTCTTCAAATAGCTTTACTTCCTCTTTACTTTGTCTCCTTTCCAAGGTGTTGGAAAGACAGTGTAAACGCTTCCCCTCCACTTCCCACAGAAGTAAAGCCTTCAGTTTGGGGATTAACATGGTAGATCTTCAGGGTGGGCTTTGTCTACCTAAGCAGGCTATTTTTATTAAATAATACTCAGTGTACTGTAGCACAGCTCCAGCATCTCCCACTGCATAAAACCGCCTGTAGCCCAGATGTAACTAAGGGTTCCACACCGTGGAACCTGCACTGGAACTGAAAAAAAACAAACCCAATCGGCCTTACAAATACTCTGCTAAACCAGAGAAAACAGCAATTTCTTTTTGGAATACATCATCACGCCACACACTTCTGAGAAAGTTCTGTAAGAAAGAGACAAAAACAGTACATAATTTCCACCTGGATTCTTACCATAGCTTGAAGATCTACTTGTGGATTCCAGTCTGAATCATACAGAATGACAACATCAGCAGTGGCCAAATTGATTCCGAGGCCTCCTGCCCGTGTACTCAACATGAACACAAATTTTGAGCTACCAGGTTCATTATACGCATTAATAGATGCCTAAATAAAGAAAAGAGGGAAGAGTTGAACCAAATGTTTTACGAGTACTATTTTTATTTATATAAAAGACTTTAAACTCTAAATACCTGTCTCTCGTCATGCGGTGTTTGTCCATCCAGTCTACAGTACTCATAATTCCGCCACATACAGTAATCTTCCAAGATATCTAGGACTCTGGTCATCTGACTGAAGATTAAGACTCTGGAACCTGTTTGGGTAAAAAGTTTTCTTATGTTTTCACCAAAACATAAAGATTTACCAAAGTCTGCAAGTTTGTATTACCAGAAAAGGAAGGAGGCCAGAAAAAAAAAAGTTGTTAGAACATCTGAACCCAATGTATAAGGTGAGGCTGCAGCCGCCGCTATCCTAGCAGCTGTGTGGGGACCACAACAGCCCCTTTTGGTGCCCAGCATGGGGCTTGGAGGGCTCCAGATGAGAACAGATATGACTGGAGTGTGCTAAATGAAATTCACAGCTGCTATTGCTCTTAGTAGCTACTAACTGGCAGACTCCTGTATGCCTTACTCTACATCAGTCTCGTTAGTGGCTGCCTTTTTGCTTCTGGTTTTTGCTGTACTCCTTTATCAAAATGTTCCCAGAGAAGCACAGTAACACAACTATAAAAATATCGAGGAGTACAAAGCATGAAATTTTCAAGTATTTGTTCTGGATTTAAGATATCTAGAAATAAAGTAAGCTCTTAAAGACTTTTCAGGTTGCTTACCTGCCAAGAACAATCTCCAAAAAACTGTAAATGTACAGTACTTTATGCATACACATACAACTACTGACAACCTTCTTGAGAGATTTAACCAAAACCACAGAATATTACAAAGCTTCCATTTCCCCCTGTATTCTCCCACCATGACTTCTATTGTCCCTTGGACTCAAGGTCTAGTAACGAACTCTCCTGTTTAAGACAAACATTTAATTTAAGACCAGGCCAATTTTATTTGCCTCAACAAAAAGCCTCACCACAGAAAGTAATCTAGATCAAACAAAGCACAGTAACCACCAGATTCTTTTTTTAGCCTCACAATGACACGTGTCCCACAGATGCTTGAATGATAACTGGATATGGAGTACAGGTTACTATTCTATTACCTAAGACTGAGGAATGGATTTGGGAGGGGTTTTTTTTGCATTAAAATAATGAGTTTAGCATTTATTTCAGAATAACAATTTCTGTGGCAGGTGAGTTTTACAGTAACGTACTCCAGAGCTCTGTCCCTAGTTTAAGGTTTTAACTAAGTTTAAAATAACTTAGCGTTGTCTCATGTTCACACACCCTAAAGACTTGCCTGAAAAAATTCAGTTGCTGCTCAAAATCATACCCAGCTAGAAAGACCGATATTCACAAATGATTTGACTTTAACCCTACATGAAGACTTGGAATCTGAAATGGTACCTCACAGCAAATCAAAGGAGTGACTAAAATACCACATGATTATGTTGCAAACAGATAATGACACTAATAAAGAAAACCTAAAGCCTAGACCAACCGTTGTTTCTGTGGTTTCAGAAACAACGGTATCTGGGATGAAAAAAAAGAAAAAAAAAGGAAGAAAAAAAAATCAAAACACTTCATCACAAAAAACGTAGTGAACTATTAATCCAATTATTTATGAAGGCAGTTCACAAACTGGTTTTTGTATCAGCTAGCTAAGATACAGAGTGCTCGTCAGGCTGGTGTCACGCTTAGAAACCAACAATCATCCTGGCTCACGTGGGCTTCTTTGCTCAGGAGACAAAGAAACAGTAAGAAGCACTGGCTTGGATTTTTATTGTTGAACCAAACAACTGTCAAACAACTACGAGGTGCATACCTTGTTCTTTCAACTTCGGTAGCAGTTTGTCCAGCACTACCATTTTGCCACTGTTGGTGACCAAATGCATATCTGTTGTGTAAGGTGGACCAGGCTCTGCTCCGTCAAAGAGGTACGGATGATTGCAACATTTTCGCAGCTGCATGAGGATATTCAACAGTCTCATTTTGTCCAGTTTCCCAGCTGAATTCAATATATCTATATCCTTCATTAAGATTCGTGTATACCTGCATCAAAGAAAGGAGAAACTTCTGTCACTCTAAGAAGCTGGCCTTTCTTTACATGGTAAGTGTAGTCAAAAGCTCACCCTCCCTCTTACTTTGTCAGGTACCTCCCCCCGATGTGCATGGTTTTGTCATCACTAAAGTGTCACAAGGAAATATGTATGAGTTGGGAGTGTACCAGAAGGAATGAAATGAAGTTCCACACAATGCTGAAGTCACAAGCAGCACATTCCTTCTGAGCCTTAACCACAGGTTAAGTATGTGAATTACCGCAAGCTAAGTATGTGAATTACCATTCTCGTTGCATTTTGCTGAGACCCACGTAAATTTTCACTTCTTTCTTTGGAGGCAAGCTTTTCTCTACATCAGCTTTAATGCGACGTAGAAGGAATGGTCGTAGCACCTGAAAGAGATTGTGTCGTTAAACTATCTCAGAAAGTGAAACACTGAAAGGACAAAAACTATGCACATATTTTCTACCATAAATGCTCAAACACCAGACCTATTACCAGATGAGTTGAAAAAGCAATCTCTGTGAACCTGGGAATACACACGTGCTTTCTTTGGAAAACTCAGATTAGGCCAAACCCACCTTTCGAATGGTTCTATGCCCCTTGGTTCTTTTTTAATTTTGCCTGACAAATATTTAGTCTCTTCACAGCCAATAGTTTCAATGTAAGCACTGCAGAACCCTGAAATCCAGAACTACCAACCCTTCTCTTCCCTCCAAACCAATATTCCTTTTCAAGAAAGAGGCATTCTTCTGAGCTTCACCAACCTACTCTCAAAGTCTACCATAGTTTCTGGAACAAGCTGTCTTCCCTTAACGTTCTGTCACAAGAAGCACTGGAAGAGTTATTTAGAGTCTAACCTAGGTAAATCACTTACACAAAAAGCAAAAGGACTTACCATATGGAGGCGTTCCACTAGCTTCTGATCCCCTAGACAGTTGTTTGTATCAAACCACGAATCAAAGTCCTGTATCAACAAAATAATCACTATGTAAGAAGTTTCCTTTCGAGGTCATCGCAACGGTGAATAAACCCAACTCAGGTGATTCTCTTACACAGGCAGTAAGTAAAAGAATAAATTGCCCTCTGCTCTATTTTTATGGAAAGCTCTATAACACATCATCTCTCAAAAAAAGGAAAAAACCAACAAACCCCTCCATACCATTGGCAGGAAAAAAAACCCAAACCATAAAATCAGTATGTGACTTCTTTCACAATGTTGAAATCTATTTTGAAATTCAGTGGAGATCATCTTCACATTGTGATTTTAAATATCTCTTAGTTCACAACAGCCCTTAAAAATAGTCAAGCTGAGAAAAACAGTCCACCCTGATATACTTCACAGTTCTGGAAACATTTCTAACCGTCAGTCTATCGTTATCAGTAACTCATACTCCTAGCTGTGCATATTCAAGTCTGTTTTCAAACCTGGAGAAACAGCAAAATTCCTTTAATTTGGTTGGCAGAAATGAAAACTTACTTCAGATGAGTTAAAGACATCTGGCAAAAGGAAGTTAAGAAGTGCCCAGAGTTCATGTAAGTTGTTCTGAAGAGGAGTTCCAGTTAGTAGCAGCCGATTTGTAGTCTTGAATTCCCTCACAATTTCTGATAACTGAAGGAGAGTGAGAAATGAGCAAATATAAAAATATTACTAGTCCTCACACAACCACCTAATAACCCACAGGTATCTCTCAGTCAAAGTATAAATTACCTTGGATTTTTCATTTTTAATCCTGTGGGCTTCATCTATAACGAGGTATCGCCAGTTAAACTTTTTGAATACTGATTTCTCTTTGATAAGCATTTCATACGATGTTACGCAGACATCCCATTCTCCGGGCAGCAACACATCTCTGACAAAGGCAGCCTAGACAACAAGGTGACAGTTAGTGACTGAGGCTTTCTCAAAACTGAAACAAAAAGAACACATTAGTGCTGTTAAAATTGTAATGCAATGTTGCTACTAATTATGGAGGCAACAGCATACAAGCACTGTAAAGAGTGACAGCTCTGTCAGTGCTGAAGCTGATAAAATCCTTGAGGCAGAGCAGAGAAGGGATTTCAGCTCTAAGTCCTGGCTTTGGAAACTGCACTTGACTACATACAAACACAACAGCTGAACCAAAAGATTAGAACTGAAAATTAATTTTCTGAAGGTTTGCCTTTTTTTTTTTTAAATTTTACGTTTTAAAAGAAATTAAGTTTTAAAGAAAAAAAAAAACCCAAGCACAACTTTATTTAGCTAACTGAACAATTTCTAGAATGCTAATATACAAGCTTAAAAGGGACACATTATTTAAAATTCCAAGTGCAGAGATGTATGAATGTCAAAAACTTAATTCATATATGCAAGAAATTTACAGAAGAAAGAATAAAACCTTTTGATTCAAATGAGACACACTAAAAACCCCACAAGATATCAGACCGGAACCAATGATCCCCAGAATATTCAGTTTCATCAGTATTTTTGCAATTTCTAATCCAACAAACTCTGAAAAGAGCTAGATGCCCTTAAAAGAAAAAAAAAAAAAAAATCTGCTGACAAAAGCAACATTTTAAGGGCAGCAGTAAGAGCTCTTCCTTCCTAAATAAATGGGTAACTCCAGTTGGAATGTGATCGCACATAGATAGATTTGTCAGATTATATTTTATTTGCCGTGCAGGTAGCAAAGAACTGAAACTGAAATAACAAAAAGAAAATGACTCAAATGGTGAGACTGAACAGTATTTTGGATTCAACTGACAAAATCCAAGCCAAATAAGACCCATTTGCATACTACTTCTACCAACCAACCCACCTTGCCCTCGCCAGCATTAAACTGACAAATGCTTTCAGGAAAGTTCCTTAGTGACAGACCCCCTAATCCCGGTAAAAACTGCTGGTACAGCCAGTACAAGGTGCTGTGCTATGTAGAGCAGAAAACAAGTAACTATTAAACAGATTCATATATTCACACAAGTGGCAGCACTTTACATGAACGGCATTATTTCCTCTTTTAAGATTCATTTTGTTGGTCTATGCGGTGTACTGCCTTCGCAAAAGGAGAGAGAAAACCTTTAGGCAAGAAATTCCAAGTGTAAAGCGATGAAGCAACAGCTGGGCAACCTACGTGTGAATTCTAAGCTGGTTACATTTTAAATGGGTAGCGCTTGCAGACCTTGCTCTTTAACCACTATGAATCCAAGTAATGTGCTTCCCTCTGAATGGAAGGTAAAGGACAGCAAGATTGCACGCCGGATTCACTCAGGAAAAACAAACCACAGTAAAACTTACTCGCTGGTCTTTGTCACCTATCAAACAGACTGCTCGAAGCGTAGGTACCCATCTCTTGAATTCATTCATCCAGTTATGTAGAGTGGACTTAGGAACTAACACCATGTGAGGGCCAGGAATATTTCTGTAGTGTTTCATATAGCCAAGAAGAGAAATTGTTTGCAGTGTCTTCCCAAGACCCTGTAAAAGACATTAATGTGTCAGAAAAAAAAAATCTCTCAGAAAACACCTTAAAGAAAATCAAAAGTGAGCTCCGTGTACAACGTGGAAGCCTCAGCAGCCTGAACAAACGAGTGAGATATATTGAAGACAGAGCTACTCACAAAAGGCATCAAAATCTTGGTCAGGAAAAGCTTCTGTGACTTTCCACATTTAATTAAAAAAAAAAAAATAGTCACTGTAACTCTAATTGATCTTAAAGTTTTATTACGCAGAAATTACCAGGAGGTCCAAGAAAAACAATATACTGAAATACTGCCTGTCAACTGCCACGATTTTTCTGCATTCATCCCTTGTCTTTCAGACAGAAGCAAAAGCTACTCTGACCACTGCTGACTGGTATCATCCACGGTCTGAAAGAAACTTTAAGACAGCTCTCTAGCTACATTTATTTTTACATTTTTTTTTCCCCAGAATATTTCCTAATGGTGTAGCTTTTGCTGCTGAGTCCAGTCCATAGAGGATACTCATATCCTGCTCTTTGCATTTTACCCAAAAAGCAACAGGAAGTGTTCCTGCATCTGTTGCTCTTTTCACCCAATGACGCTCTCTTCACACGGGCAGCTTGAGGACACCATAATAGCCACAATTTAGATTAAAAAACAATAGAGGACATGTCATTCTACAGAACTCCCCTCCACTGAGTTTTATTTTTCTGAAGACTGACAGATGTCCTCTTCATATGCCTATTTCTATTCTATTTAAATTATCTGTGCCATGTTTAACATCAGTGACTTAAAACATACCAGAAAAAAAATGGTTTAGCAAATTATACATTAAAAAACCCCACATATAGCTGAACTAGAATTGTATCATAGCGCACGTGCTCACAAGTCCTCAGAAACATGGGCTACATCCGTACCATTTCATCTGCTAGGATACCATTGATGCCATTTTCATACAAAGAGATAAGCCAGTTCAGTCCTCGGACCTGATAATCACGTAGCTTTCCCCATTTAACATCTAGAAGATATGAGAGAATAGATTAAAAGATCTGTAAAAACATACTAAAGAATTTCACCATCCCTTGCCTGCTAATTGCCAGTGATTATGTAAAGCTCTAGAACAAAAGCAAGTAGTAAACTTCATGCAGTAAATTCCAAGGGCAGTGCAGATGGGAGACAGCAAGAGGCTAATTTTTGTTTCTGTAAGCTGCTTCAACCCCTTTGCTTTCTGCAAGAACCCAAGATACGTAGAAATGCTACCATGAGCCCCCAAATGAGAACACAGTCTAAAGTTAAAACAAGAGAATACTGAATGCTCTTTTAAATGAACTGGAAGCTGTTAGGTACTTGAAATTGCATCAGAAGACGGGCTACATGTGTAAAAATTGTAAGACGACAGGTTTAAAATGAGCTAGCTCTTCACTAGCAGTTAAAGTATAGCAACTGGACCATCTTTCTAGCTTGACTGAAAAGAAACAGTCCCTTGGTAATGCATTTTGTCCCATTAGATAGGTGCTGGAATTTTTTCTCCTCCCGTCCCACAAAATTGTTTTGTAGTCCTTGGAAAGGATGAAAAATAAACTTCATTTTAAACAACATTTTGAAGGAAAAGAGCAAGGCAGGAAGGCAGGAAATAGAAGAGGAAACACACATGATGGAGATTCTTCAAATCGAGTGCAGACGTTAGTTGTCTTGGAGCTTTCTGTTAACAGCTCCTCGTCCTCTTCCTGCTCTGTTCTACGATGGCGGTAGCTGAAAAAGGCCAAGAAAGAAGTTAAGTTTCTGGCTAAACTGAGATGATGTGAAAGTGTTCCAAAATTAAATCTAACATTATTACAGTAGAAAATGCAAATGCACAAAGATGCTTCTAGCAACCCTTCAAAAGAACTTGTGTTTAGCTGGTCAACTGAAATGCTGCCTTTTAACTCTTCAGAGCCACTAGCTTCTCAGTAAGGTAAGATGACCACGTTGCTAGCAAGCTGAAGTACCAGAGAAAAGCCACTGGAAAGGAATAAATTCTGTGCATCAGAACTGGCCTTTAACTACAAGACTGGGAATGACATTGTATGACACTGAATAACACTCTTAAATACTTCAGAGTTCTGGAGCATGTGCCAAACGCTAGCTATACCATAGCCATACAAGCTACCAAGAAGGCAACCCAAATTTCTAACCTTCTGATTTCCCAGCTGCCTGTAAGCCGCAGTACATTGATGTTTTCTGTGAACCCCTTCAACTTACAGCCACAAACACTCTACTTTCCTGCCCTCGCTTTCCTTCATGCTGGAATACTTTTAACCATTACAGTATTTTACCACAGCCACAGAATTCTTGCAACCCCTAGATTTCTTAAACAGCCCTCAACTCACAGGTAGGCAGTTGAAAAAAACCACAATTGCACAGCATAAAACACACATCAAAACAAGACAAAAGACTAGCAAGTTTAACTTACGCTTCTAAAGTACAATAAAATCCATAATTACAGTACAAGCTGGCCTACATGTCATCACTCACTCGCCAACTGACAGTAAATTCTGTTTCTCATCCTTCTTTATTCGTGGACGTCCAGGCTTCATTTTCAAAGGTGAAGTTGGAGTTTTCTGAGCAGCCGGCTGAATAAAATGAGCAAACAACTCTGTCTGCTTCAACAGATACTCAAATCTGTTTGCTCTGTCTGTTTGCTGTTGACAAGGAAAATTAAAGAGGAACAAGTGTGGGACATTACAGTATGTAGTCATTCAGAAGCAAAGGCTAACAAATGCTTTTTAAACAATATAAATTCACATTTCTTTATATACATAGCTACAGGGGAGATGATTAAGATCAGTAACAGAACTGTTGCCGACAGATTCAGTATTCCTTTAGTGGGTCAAGGCTGGCCTTTGCTACACACTGAGATCAAAGTCACAAAACAGACTCATGCCAAGACCAAAATCTGACTTCAGCACAAAGATTGCCCAAGTGTTGCTAGACAGGACCAGAGCCCCCTTAACAACCTTGTCCTATTGAAATGATAGTCCCACTCCCAGAAATTCAACCCCACCCAGCAGGCACAGGATTCTTCAATGAACTTGCTCATCTCACTCAACTGGCAACAACTATTTTCTACTGCATTAGTTTCTTGCTAGCTCAGTGAGATACTCCACCACACTGCAGTGCTAGATAAGCAAAAGAGCGGGCACGAACGGGGGCAGAGAGGGCAGAACAGCCTGTAGCTAGAAGCCAAAACACCTATTTTAGTAGCAGATGCCTCTTAGATATGCTCAGTCTAACTTGTCAGACTTCCCCCCTCAACCCCTTGATATAAGTTGCAGTTTCTGCTGTGCAAAAAAGATTACAGGAGACAGTATTAGTAATTAACAAGTTGAGTTCCTTTGAAAGTGGTTCCATTTGGAATCAGAACACCTTCCCGAGGCCACACCAAGACTTTAGGACAGACAAGACAGAAAACAGTTCTAAGCTTAACAGCAACCACTCTGACATTCTGCCAGCTGCCACAACATAACCTGGTATTTAGCAACTTGCACGGTTACAGGAAGTCAGTTTTCTTAGTAAAAAGGAACATATGTTCCAGACTTCTGCAAGAGAAATGCCAGCTCTGTGAGGGTTCTCCTCTTCAAAGCAATTAGTTCCCACACTATGTAAAAGACAGAACAACAGGGGGTTGGAGAAGAAAGAGACACTGTATGTATGGCCGAAGAACGAGATTCCCTCCAAATCTACTTTGAGATTGACTGACACAGCTACAATCCACATCCACTGAATTAAATCTTTCCCGCCTATTCTTTGTAGTTTGGGGTGTTTTTTTTGTTTACTTCACAACTGTTGCTTAAGTTTAAACTAAGTAAGCTTCTACTACTATACAAATTTCTGACCCTCATTTTTTAGGCACTTGTTTTACTGGCTGTTCAAGAAAAATACAGACTGCATTGCAAAAGTTTCCTTACGCTACAATTATAAGAGAGGATCCTTCTGCAAGTTTTGGCACTGCATACTCATTCCCATCATGTGCTTTAACTGCACTTAAGGATATTGCTTTAAGAAACTAACAACCATTATCTGTATCTGTTAGATAAGACACAGACAGGCATAGGCTGTACTCCCCAACCTTGAGCTCTCCAGCCAACAGAGAAATTTTTCCCGATTTCTTTTTCAATGCATCTTCTGACAATTGCAATGGCCAAATACATTGCTCCTTGTAATCAGGCCTGCCTAAAGATTAGAAGAGACAACTCCAAACTCACTTTCTTCAGTTTGCCAGGAAGTAGCACAAGAAAATCAAAAGATGACTTGGGTTATTTTCAGTGATAAGAAGAAACAACACAGGAAACAGCAAATTATGAGAATGAGTTTCACTTTCCTAAGAAGAAATTCCCCATGCTGTCACAGATACTGGAATTATGAACAAGAAAGAAAACCAGGGAGGAAACAAGAGAAAGAAAATGCAGTGAGATGGTGAGGAGTGGACAGCTCCATCTCTTAATGCTCAGGAAATTATGAAAGCTAAAAAATAAGGAGAAGAACAAGATTTCTTTTACCTAACACATGAAGCACAGAACCACCCATCCCCAAAAGCTCAGGGACTCTAACTAGAGCTTCACGAAGAACAAAGTAAGTTTCAGAAAAAGCTAACAAAATCCCTTTCAGTCTAGACAAAGTAAAAGGGTTGGAAAGTTGGCCAAGGCTTATAATCAGCGCATGTCCCAAAGAGCAAACCTTTCCTCAGCCTCCTGTGAATTTTGAAAGCTAAGTTTTATTTACCTTGACCCATCAAGTGTACTATTTGAAAGAATCTGCCTATTTTGAAGTCCTCCAGTTAAAGCATATTTCAACTTAAAATGAATGCAGTGCCTACTCAAAGCCTTATGCAAAACCTTTCTTTTTACTACTCACCCTCCTAAACAAAAATTAATATACATTTCCTACCAAGGACTGCTATTCCTGCAGTTCACAGATAACTTTGGAGTTATTTTCCCACATTCAACAGCGATATAAGAAAGGTCCTAGACTTTGCCTGGTTCCATACATTGAGAAAACACGTTAGCAGCCACATACTTATGGGTGCTTTCCTAGACAGTGTATTTCCATTTCCAGCTGAGAAAGTAAATACTCAGCTCTTCAGAACCTCCCTTGCCTACAGGAAGGACAACTTTACAGGTATCTTCAAAAGCAACTTGACACTTTTAATTACATTTTTTTTCCCCCCAAGACATTTGAATATTTCCCATTATATCACTCCTCTAAATCTAGAGCACCTCAAAACTGCTAGAACTCCTAGAAATAGCAGAACACTTCCCACAGATGGCTGCAATAGAAATGGAGGAAGAGCAAAGGACCATTGAACAAAATGCTAAAAAGGAGAAGGGTTTAAGGATTTTTTTTCGGCAGACTTTTTGGTTTCAAGTTACTCGAATATTTTTGAATACCCAGACAGTTTTATAAATGCAGTTAAGAGATTTCAAACAAGCAGAAAACTCAGTCTATTTTAATCAACAACATGAGTACTGGATAGCTGTACAAAGTCCAAATGTAACATACCATTTTTTCTTCGTAGGTAGGATCTGCTTCCTGGATTTCTTTCTGTTTTCCTGGTGATGTATCATCAAAAGATTCCTGATGTGAAAAAGAAATAGAAAAAAAAATTATTTTCTGAACAAGGGAAGAGATCCATGGAATGGAGAATAAGCTTCTTTCAAATTACTATCTATCTACATCAGATGGCACAGCCATCTCTTACTGCTTTGATATAGTCAGCTTTCCATTACGTACTGTAAAATTACCTGGAGATGGATCAAAGACCCCTGCCACAGGGCGAGGGACAGAGCTAGATCTCTGTAATCCGATTTAGCTCCAGCATTAAAGCATCACATCAATGTGAACTAGAGAGACAGCTGTGGTCCAGAAGCTCGGCATGCCGCTCTAGGGTGCTGAGCCAAAACCCTCCTTTACAGCTTTATGGCTCTGGAGAGTACGGCGAAAGAGCAAGCTCCCTTCCTGAAGCAAGAGTAGCTTCACCTTTTTTTCAGATTACCCCAAATCCTCATCATTCTGTCCCAGAGGAACAAGTCTAAATAAGGACCTAGACTGCATGTTTGTCCTGGAAGCGGAGTAGAAATTTAGACAAACTGCATTTCCCCCGACATTTAGTCTTACTGGACAAATAACTGTCGTTATCACCAACCGTACCACTACTAACAGAAAACAACGCTGGTCAGGAGGGAGCAGACCTCCCTTACCCCCTTTCTGCCAAATCCTTGACACACCGCTTTCAGTTATTCATTCAGTTCAGGACTTTTCTATCCTTGTCCTGTTACTGGGTCAACTCTTTTCCCATCATCTCCCACGTGTAATTTCTTTTTCTGTTCTTAAAGCCAAAAATGATGGGATAATCCTTCCCTGGTAAACCACGCTAAGGCAGTGTATTGCAAAAATAAACAAACAAACAAACAAATCCTGAAAGGGTGAGCAAAGGAAACAAACAAGATGCCTTCAAAATCATTATTAACCACCTGTTTAATTGAGCCAAGAACTGCGCTAAATTCAGTCTTTATAGGCCATTGTAGAACAAAGGAACAGGAAAATAAGCAGCAACATGAAACAAAGGGAGAGAAAACCTGGGATGTTCGTGGGCGGGGGTTTCCTCACAAAACTCTGGCAGGTAAGGCATGTGGAAACAGAGATACCCTGACAGAAAATGTTTCATTCACCAGTCAAAACTAAGCATAAAAAAGTTATGGCTAAAGATCTTCTAAACTTATACCCAAATCTTCTTACTGATCCCCCACTAGGATTCAGCCAACACCCACTCAGCAGCGAGCACAAGCACAGGACTGTCCAAAACCCTGTTGAAATTCACATTTCTCCTGAAACACAGAAACGCAGTAGCGCCATCTGATCTCATCACGGGCAATAGAGATGACAGGAGTTTGGAGTTTATCTGGAGATCAGGGAAAAGCAGTCTCTCAGGGGGTCGGGGCTATCAAAAAGGCTATTTCAACTGAAACTTCACTTTACACAAAGGCAAACCCTTCCCTAAGCATAAAGGAACTAACTTAGTGAGCAGAGAGCCCTCACAGAGGGGCACCTCGAGAGCCTTTCACAGCCTCCGTGAGCTCAGCCCCACAGCCCAGAATTAACCTATTTTTGCAGGTTTGAGCAGGACTTATTACCCATAGTGCTTTAGCTACTTGCTCATCCGAAAAATATGGCATTTGCAAATTTATTTAGATCAAGTAGGTTGGATTGTACAGCGTGACTCAGAGTACAAAACACCCAGTGCTCAAAGCAGGACCAACCAGTTTCCTCTTATCATTAAAGAAACAAAGCTACGATAAAATTAGCATCTCCAGGCAATCACTCGAACCCCTTGAAATTTCTGGAATAAGCACCTGTTGCCAAAAAAAAGCCTCAAAAACCAACTCCTTTCCCCCCTGAAAAGTTTTGAAGCGCTTTAGATGAGGAGAAAACGTTACTGCTTTTTAGAACATGGGCTTGCTCATGGTTGAAGCAGGAAGCACAAACGGTGCGGAGACTCGTCAGGGAGGCAGGAGAGGGGAGAAATGCCCCTTGCGAGATGCGGGTAACGAACCCAGGGAGAGCTCCCGTGTGTGAGTGGGAGGGTAGCGAACCCCGCTCCCCAAGGGCGGGACGCGAGGGGGAGTCCCCCTGCCCTCCCAGGACCCCGCTTCCAGAAAGATAAA
>JANHFX010008484.1:0-12486 GCA_027560015.1 Chloroceryle amazona
AGAGAGGGAAGAAAGTTGTTTAACTTGATCCATTAATGACCTTCTCCTCCTGCCACCCCCGGGGGCTTCTCAGGAGCCCAGCCCGCACGCCCTGGGCCGCCCCGGCCCCCCCAGGCTGAAAGCTCCCGGCAGCCGCCCCGGTGCCGCCCGGGGAGCGGGAGACGCGGGCGCGTTCCCGGCGGCAGCCCCCTCCCTCCAGAAGATTTTGGGGAAAAATGAGGGGGAAACTGCAGAACCCTGCCGGACAGGACGGCTGTGCCACCAGCCCCCCGGCGACTACAAGGCGGCTCTTACAGTGCTAACTTTCACTCTCCTAAAAAAAAAACAACAAAAAACAAAACCTGAAACAAACAAACAAAAAAACCCCACTAATAAAGCCCGCCCTGTTGCCGCATTCCTCAACTTTTTCCTTTGTTGCTTTCTAAGCCTGCGGCTGCACTGGCTTTGCATCTCTAAGCGAGTCTGTGCAAGCTTCAGCCCCGGTTAATTTCTTTGAAAACACATAATGGAAAGGAGAAATTCTCACCCAAAAGCTGGCAGCAGGGGACTGCGGGAGCCCTCTTTCTTTCTTCTTTCTGTCTTTACTTTTTTTTTTTTTTTTTTCTCTTCGTTCATTAGGCTGTAAGCAGGGTCAGGTGCTGAATACTTTTCTGGTTTTATTGTGCTGAGGAAAAAAACCTGGAGGGAAGTAAGGAGGGATGTTCACGCTGCTCTGTTATGGTGACTGTAGCTATCAAAGCTCTGAGGATGCAGAGTATAGCCAATATGTATCAAAAGTCATAGAATAATTTTGGTTGGAAAAGACCTTTAGGATCGTGAAGTCCAACCATTAACCTAACGCTGCCAATCCCACCACTAAAACAAGTCCCTCAGCATTGCATTTATATGTCTTTTAAATGCCTCCAGGGATGGGGACTCCACCAGCTCCCTGAGCAGCCTGGGCCAGCCCTTGACAACCTTTGCAGGGAAGAAATTGTTCCTCGGGTCCAACTTAAAACTCCCCTGGTGCAACTTGAGGTGTTTTCCTCTTGTCCTGAATCCTGTTCCCTGGGAGAAGAGACCAACCCCACCTGGCTCCAACCTCCTATCAGGGACTTGTCGAGAGCCAGAAGGCTTCGCCTGATCCCCCTTTTCTCCAGGCTCAACAACCCCAGGTCCCTCAGCCGCTCCGCACCAGATTTGTGCTCTAGGAAGAAGCATCACTTTGAGTGGTAGATGCTATTTGCAGATGGTTATTGTTTCCCAGACAAAGTATGGCAGGACAAAGCCCTCATCCCTCACCAGACCTTGGATGTCAGAAGTCATTAAGTAAAACAGCGGAAGCAAACGTACGTTGTGGTTGTGAAACCGCATGTGTTCGGTACACACCATTATCTGGCCTTCGCATGTGCCGCTGTGGTATCTGTTATGGTTGCTGCGTCAAAAGCAGGTTCCACAAAACCAGTCAGATGCACAAACCCCCAGATTCCCAGGGATTTTGCAGATGTTCCTGCTATTGGGGATCCTATCAGGGCCGTGAATTGGGTCAGCGTCCACAAACTGTGGGCTAATCAGAAGGGCCACCTGTGCTGGAGGATGGACTTTGGCAAAGTCCTCTCTCTGGCCACAGCCGAAGGGTGCTGAGCTGGCTCTTGTGCAATCACGGAGGCAGCGTGTCTGTGTGGGGGAGAAGGATGAGCTGCTGAAGGTGATATAAAGCAGGCAGCACGAGAGCGACCCAGGGCAGCAGTGGGTGGAGGAGTGTAGAGCAGCCTGGAGATGGTAAGTGGAATGAGAACAAGGTAAGACCTTGATGCTGGTGAGACCTTCTCAGGACTGCTGCAGCAAGCAAGGAGCGGAACAGGGAATGAACCCTCCTTGTCCAGAGGTCCAGTGGTCAGAGACACTTGGGGTCAGGTGGAGAGGATTTGCGATGTGCTGCTGCCAGAGCAGAGTGGGGCTTTTGGCACCGCCTTTGCCCAGCTCTCAGCACACCTGCAGGGCTGAGGGGTGGCAGAGCATTGCTCCAGCCACTGGCCCTGGCTCACTCATATCCATGGCTCTGATAAGGAAAGATATGCAGGGCTCATCTAGCACCATGCCATTAATTTCCCTAAAGAAATCCACTGTCTGTACTAACAGGGGAGATTGACTTAATCTGTGGCTTTGTGGCATTAATTTCAGTTGTTTTCAAGGCTTTGAGGGTTTTTTATCCTGTTGTCTCCTTATTATGGATATGGGTTACTGGACAAATGAAGATCCTTTTGCAAATCCTAGCTCTTCAAAAGTGCTGTAATAGGAAGAGGGAAACTCCTTTCCTCTTTGGGGAGCCTGGACCAATGCCACAGATATGTGGTTTTACTCAAAGTTCCCATTCTTACGGAAATGTGGCTTTATCCCAGTCAGCACCTCCATGAAGGTCTGCACCCCCTCTTTCTGGAATAGCTGCCTACATTCAGGACAGCATTTGGCCCTCATGTGAGCCCTGGGGGGGGAGGTATTGGTGATCTGTTCCCTTTGGGATAGGAAATTATTTTGTATCACTGAACCTGGGGGTTTTGGATGAAATACAGTACAGAAATTATCACTCCCGTGCTTGAGGGTTGGCTCTTTCTGAATGACTGCAAACATCACCAGCAAGCATGCTAAAAAGCCAAGTCACCCAGAGCCTGCTTGTTTTTTCAGGAAAGGACTGTGAGATGTTTGCTGCTGATTTCTGCCCTCTGCCTGGCTGGCTGCAAAGGCAACAAGAGTGAGTCTCCCGGTACATTGTCCCTTGCAGGGTCACAAATGGGTAGTATGGAAAGGAAAGGTCAAAAACCTATCTGTTCCCAGTCCAGGTCCCTCATTCAGGACACCACTGAAAGCTGCTAAGGGGGCACAACAGAGCAGGGCTCATGGGGGGGCAGGAACTGGGGTGCTGGTGAAAAATAGGCAGAAACCTCAGACTCTACATCCCAGCCACATATGACCTGTAACTCATGGAGATGGGCAGAGGTGCTGCAGCATGCCACCACTCTCCTTGCTAGATGGTGGTTGGCTCCATAGTTCTTATCCAGAATATGGCCATGATGAGGAGTTCTCCCAGGCTCAGTCACATCCTCCCAGGCAAGCCGAGGTGCCAGGTTCTTCCTCAGATATACCTGATGTGGCTCTAAGTGAGGATCTCAGCCCTCGCAAGCTGTGCAGGGCCTCATCCTGTGGGGCGGGTTCGCTCTCACATCTCTCACGGGGGAGATATTGCTGCATTTCAGCTTACTTGCCTTTCCTTTGCTGCAGGTGAGCTGATGAGCGCACATGGCCTGAGGCGAGGGGTTGCCCTCCATCTCAAGAGGAGCCTGGATACCTGCCTGACAAACCCGTGCCAGAACCAGGGGCACTGCCAGGAGATGGAGGGCAAACCAGTTTGCAGCTGCAAACCAGGCTTCACAGGGGAGTTATGCCAAGGTAGTATTGGGGTTGCTGGTGATCCCTTCCCAATCTGTCCATGGGCACCATAGGGAAGGGTGATGGGCACAGTGCACTGGTGTTATCACCGGTCTCCACTGCAGGCTCCAGGAGCACATCCCAGCTCCTGGTTTGGGTTCATTCCCTCCCCATCACAACCATGTCCTGACTACACATTGGTACAAGACCCAGTCACAGGCCATTTTCTTCCTTAACAAAAGTCTTAATTCCATAATTCTCTGCTGTCAAGAAGCCATGCCGTGGTGTAGCTGTGCCAGGGCAGCAGGACATGCTGTGGACCACAGCTGCCTCCCAGTCTCAGAGTAAGCACGCACACTCCAACACAGCTACAGTGAAGCCCCTTCTGGGGGCCAGAACCTGTGTCTTCTTCATCTGAAAGAGAGAATCACTGTTCCTGTCTGGTGCCCTTGCCAGATTGCAGTGGTTCTGTAGACAGCCCTCGAAAGGGGCCAGACCTGTGATATCTGCCTTTGATGTCTTCAGCTTAGGGACTGTGGCTGTTGAGAGTAGCAGTGGCTATGGACTTGGGCAGATCTTAGGCAACCAGTACAAAATAACAGACCCACATTAACTTCTGCCCATTCTCAAAGCTTTGTCTTTTGCCCAGTGTCTCTGAAGAGCCCTACCAGCAGCCTCCAGCAAGGCTGGGATGAGAGTCTGACGAGCTCAGTGGGACTGTGCTATCCCCTAGCTGTCCTAGAGCTCCTCCAGGCCTCTTCCTTATTGCTATTGCAGATGGCTTTTTCCCCAGATGTGGTGCTGAAGTTGGCCTGTGAGGAAGAACACATGAAGATGATGGTGAGGAAGGAGGTGTTTGAACTCTTGAAAATCCCCCGGGAGCTTGTCCACTTGAGGAACCAGGCATGCGAGGTCTCAGAAAGGGTAGAAGAGGGTGAACTGTTTTTTGCAGCCACTCTCACAGGGGAAAACCACACTGCCTGCGGATCAGTAATTCAGGTGAGGATCCAGCAGAGCCTCTCTGCATAGCTCCAAAGTTGCGAGAGGAGCAGACATTCTGAGTGGGGACAGCAAGGGGAAGCCCTGGAGGCTTTTGCTTATATATCTGGTGCTGTAAAGTTCTCATTCCTCCTGGAAGGCTTCCCTGGTGGTTGTCAGAAAGCTCTTCTGACTCCACCAAACCCCTGCTGTCAGTACATCTTGTTTTATTCAGCAGAGCATGGAAGTCTTGGTGTTTTCTTTCCTAGCTGATATCAGCCCTTGGCATTTTGGCAGCATCCTCTGAGCTCTGCAGCCCTGGCTAGAGCCCCTTGGTCCCCCACTTGACTCATGGGTGAAGGAGGGTGCAGAGGAACCAGTGCTCCAGCTCTGCATTGTGACCTGTGGTCACCGTGCTTACTCCTGCCTTCTCCAGTAATGACTGCCAGTAGCGCCTGGACAAGAGGCTTGAGTGAAAACCCCAGTGGATAACTGGGAGGCCTGGAGCAGCTGCACCATCTGAACTGGAGCTTGGAGATCTGTGTATGGCCTTAGACATAGTCTGGAGAATTTGATTTCTGTGTCATTCCAGCAAAACAGCTCCCACGTGGTGTACTCCAACATCATCGAGTCAGAGCGGGAAGCACACAGAGGTGTGATCTCCCGGCGTCTTCAGCTGGAGGTGCATTTCTCCTGCATCTACGCCTACGAGCAGGTGGTGAAACTTCCCTTTGCTCTCACTGCTGTTGACAAGTGAGTGGTCCCTCTTCACCTTGCTGGTGACGTGGTATTTTTGAGCTTGCAGAAAAAAAAGGTACCTTCAATAAGGAGATCTACAAAGTCCCTGGGGAGCCACTGGAGAGCTCTGAGGGCAAAGCCACATCAGAATGCCTCCCTTTCTCTTCCCAATATGGTTTTCTAACTCAAGGTTTGGGCCTGGGACAAAAGGGGCATGCGCCATGTGCCTTTCTCCCATCCTCCCTGCTTGAAACTAAGCACAAAAAGAAGGGTGGGAACTGGACCATGCCCACACTGTCCCCCTGTGGAGCTGCAGGCTAGGACTCACTGGGTTGCCTTGTTCCCAGCCCTCACTGGCCATCTGGTCAGTGGGAAACCCTGGAGCTCCTCACTTCTGTCTGCACACAGTGAGGATGTACCAGCCAGGAGGCAGCCTGGGGCTTGACTCTCCTGAGGCTCCACCTGTGAGCAGAGGCACAACCACAGTTAGTGCACCCGGGCAGTTGGCCTGACTCACACCACATCCTTCCTTCCTCCCTCCTCATTCTGCTTGTGAGCTTTCCTCCTTTCCTCTCAGGGTGGTGCAGTTTGTGGTCAGGGAAGGACAATTCAATGTCATCATGAGACTGTACAAGACCCTCTCCTACCTCCAGCCCTATCACCTGCCAACCGCATCCATCTCCATCATGGACACACTCTATGTCCTGCTGAAGATAGAAGGACAACAGCAGCTCAAGTACTTTCTGCTGAGCGTTGAGGACTGCTGGGCCACGCCAACCACTGATCCCTACCAGGACGTGCAGCACAAGCTTATTGAGCAGGGGTGAGTGGAGTGCCCTCAGCACATCTGGTCTCCATCCACCATGAGCACTGACACATCTCTTTGCTGGGTGCTAGGGATGGGTTGTTCAAAGGGAGCAGTGAGCAATCATTGCTCAGAGGTGAAACCTATGGTGGACACCATCATTGAACAGGTGGAACAGCCCCATAGATGAGCCCCTTAACTGCCCTGAACTGAGTTCCCCCTCCTGACCCTGCTCTGCTATCGAGAATGCTGCCTGAGTTCCCCCTCCTGACCCTGCTCTGCTATCGAGAATGCTGCCTGCCCTCTAGCATCATTCCTGGCATCTGGGAAGGCAATGGGCAAGTTGGGGAGACAGGAGACCTTGCTGGGATGTGCAGAGAGGTCTTGGAGGTGGCTGTAGCCAAGCTAAAGCCAGTAATGTGGATATCTGGAGAGTGGGAGCCACAGCCAAGCTCACTACACCCCTGAAGAGCAGTTGTGGCCCCACAGAGCATGACATGAGCCAGCTCCTGTGCTGGTGGCAGCTCCTCCCCAAGTTGGGCACAATGCAGAGTGCCAAGAAAAGGCATCCCCACTAGCAGTGAGACAGAAATAGTCCTGTTCAGCAATGCCTGGGGGCTGCACCAAGTCCCTGTGTGCTCTGGTGTTCTAGGCTTGGCTCCTCTCCCTTATTTGCCACCTTCTGACTCAGCCATCGTGTCCCAGGTGTCCCCACGATGAGACAGTGACATACCTGAACGCCATTGGAGAGAGCACTACTGCCAAGTTCAGCTTCCAGATGTTTCAGTTCTTTGGTTACCCAGAGGTGTTCCTCCACTGCCGCGTCCGGCTCTGTCTCCCTGACAGCCCAGAGCCCTGTGCCAAGGTGAGCGCTCCTGATGGTTCTGCACTATGGTCTGGCCAGACACGGGGACCTTCCTTCCCTTGGCCTGCTGTTTGGAGGAGGAGCTCTGCTGTGCTTTTGGGTGCCTCCTCACAATGAACACCTCCCAGCAGCTGGAGTTTGCCCCAGTGCCCTGAACTAAAGGTACGAGGGCTTGTAGGTATGTTGCTTAGGGACATGGTTTCACAGTGGACATGCAGAGTCCAATTAATGGTTGAACTTAATGATCTTGAAGGTCTTTTCCAGCCCAGATGATTCTATGATTCTATGAATCCATCAGAGAGCTCCTTTCCCTCTTCACTCTGTCTGTTGGGTATTTGCAGTGGCAGAGGACTTGGGGAGGCACAAGCTAAGGTCCTTCAGGAACCAGCTCCTCTCATGCTCTGGGGTCTTGACCACTCCCAGGCTGCAGTCAGGAAGAGACCACCAGGAGAGCCGGAGCTCTTTCCCCACTCCCACGAGTGGTCTTCTCCCCTGCCCTCTGGTCCCATCACCCTTCCCTTGCCTTTGTTGACAGCAATGCCCCAGGCACCGGAGGAAGAAGCGGGCACTGGCACGTGACTACAATAAGATTGTCTCCTATGGGCCCATCCACCTGCTGGCTGCACCTTCCTTGGGAGCAGAGACTCACCATTCCAGGACAGACCAGCAAGACCTATGGGGTACGTATGTCCCTTGGGGGAGGGCAGGAGCAGCTCACAGACCTTTGCAACTCTCTAAGCTATTCCAGGTTATTAATAAGGGCTGCTAAAATCACTGCCCTGCACAGAAGCCTGGAGTCTTTCAGGTGTCATGGCCATGCATGTCATGCTCCAGAGGCCAAACCAGCGCAGAGAGGTTAGCTCTGCCTGGGCAGCTTTGCATGAGGCCCAGTTTGGGCTGGGCAGAGGAGCTGGGCAGGAAGGGACCAGAAGCCAGAAGGCTCTTGGTGCAGCACCCCAGGCAAGGAAGGCTGGGTTTTCATGCTGGACCTCCTCAACAACGCAGAAGAGAGGGCTCCTTCTGAGCATGAAGGTCAATTCAGGAGATCCAAGCACGTCCAGGACCAGGGCTGGGGTCAATCCCACCTGCAGCATAACTCAGACCAAGCATGAACGCTGAGCTGAATGGAGCCCCTGGATAGTGGGTGTGGGTGGAGGTCCCAGGCAAGGCTAGTCAGGGTGACAAAGTCCTTTAGTGCCCTCGGGGCCCTGAAGTACCCCCAGCTTCTATGGCTCTTTCCCTTCACAGGAGATGACCTCCCCTGAATCTGGCCTCAGACAGGAGATGCTGTACCAGGGCTCAGTGCCAGCTCAGGGAATGCAGATGCGTAACCAACATTTCTTCTCTTCAGCAGGATTCAACGCGTGGCTCCTTGGGGCCCTCACCCTGCTGTGTGCTCTTGGTGTGCTCACTGTGGCTGCTGTGGCCGTCAGTGCGAGGCGACGAGCGGTGTAGAAAAGACCTGTCCCCAAGTAAAAGTGACAGTGGCAGAGAGGATCTTGCCTGTTTCTTTACAGGGTTTTTTTGGGGAGGGAAGGAGGTGATGGATGCAAACGGTGCTTGAAGGATGAGTCACGTCAGAGTGCTTCTGTTCCCTGTAGCATCCCTAGGACCTTCTAATCCCCTCCTGTCCCATGCTCTCTAGGCTAGAAACACATACCCAGGGATGGGAGATTATTCCCTCCGGTTTTCCTCCTCACCAGGGAGACACCTGGGAACATGGGGATGGAAGTACCCACACTGGAGTGGTTCTGTGTGACACAGGTGGAGCATTAGCAGAGAAATGGCTGCTCCATCAATGCATCCCTAAATTAAAGCAAATAACAAAGTTTTTGGTTTGTTGTTTGTTTTTTTTTTTACAATAACAATATTGTAAGTGCAAAGCCTAAACCCACAGTGCCCAGACATCTGGCAGAGATTTAATGCTAACACAGAGCAAAGGAGAAGACGAGCGGTTTCCCCATGAGGTGGCTGAGCATGGTCTCCTCACACAAACTCTTGCTGGCCCTGGAGGCTGGTTTGCTGGAGGGATGTCCAGCAGATCCCTGCCCTGACAGCTTGGCCCATTCCATTTAGAGAGGATGCATTGCAAAGAAGATCATAGGGACTTTTCTTTTTTGATAATTCTCAGAACTGAACCTCCTAAGTCTGGGCTGGAGTGAGTCAATCCTCCCACCTCCAACAGCAGGAAAAGCCACTACTGGGCTGGTCCAGGACCAAAGGTCATCTCTGGTGAAGAGAGGAATGGCTCCATCCCAGCTGAAGGCAGGAGGGTCATGGACTCCCTCCTCTGCCCCACAGGAGTCCCTGGGGAATAAGGTCGGGGCACTTCAAGACCATGGGAGAGCCGCAGCCTGGAGGGACTTTGGTAGAAGGGACACCTCCAGAGATCCTTGCCCGAGACAGGCCACTAGGAATGAAAGGGTTGAAGCCAAGAGCCTTTCTAAGGTGGATCAAACCCGCTGAACAGTAAACTGAGGCACAGTAAACTGAGTCTTTGTGCTCCATGGGGAAGCTACATCTGTTGGGATTGAAGGTTGCTCTCAGTGGGTGCACGTGCAGGCAGGGAGCGAGGTCTGGCCAGAGGCTAGTCCTGAGTGACTGTGGTGGTTTTGTCGTGTCTGATGATGTGGGAGAGGGAGCCGGTGGTTTCCTTTGTCTTCGGATAGTAGAGGACAACCAACCAGATGAACGTGAAGATTCCTACAAGGGAAGGAAAACACACTCAGCAGCAGCAACAGATGGGGGGAAGCATCCTGCCAGGATGCTGCTGCCACTTCCCTGCTCCTTCTGGGGGGTTTCCCCATCTCACTCCTGCTCCTCCAGGAGGATGTCCCCATGTTTCAGCTGAACTATTTGTCTGGGACAAGCCCTGTGTGGATAATGTCCCTGTTACTCTGCTAAGGAATGGCTTCCTTGTAGGAAAACCACACCCAGTGGAGTGGACACAGTTGGGAGCCATGACCAGCTCCACACCGGTGGCTGGGACCTGCTGCTTGACATGCCCTGCCACAAGGAAGGGCAATGACAGTGCAGGGAAGATGCTGGTGCCTTGGAACCCCTTGTCAACCCACTGCCAGGCTGGCTCCTGCCTCTTCCATCTTCCCAACCCAAGCCCAGGGAGGCCAGCTTGGAGCTGGCCCTGACCTTGGAGAGAGTTGAGGATGGTGAAGAGGTAGAGCACAGTTGCAGAGGATGTGCTGTGGGTCATGAAAGCCAGGGCCCAGGTGGCTCCCAGCAGGCAGAAGAGCCCCACCACCACTAGGGCCACCTTCCAGTCTTTGCGGTCTCCTTGTACTGCACCCGTGCCCTGCAGGCAGCAGCTCTTCTGGGTCACCACCCCGAAAACAGCCATGTTGAAGAGGAAGATGAGACCAAAGTAGCCACAGTTGGTGATGTAGTGGACCAGGAGATATTCGGAAGTGATCCAACACCTGAAAAGAGATAGTTGTGGTGCCTCCAGAGGCTCTGATGGCCCTGGCAGCACCCACGGGAGGTTCCAGGGGGAATGTGTTTGGGGATGCAGGGACATCCTCTTGCTGGTGGGGTTTTCCAAGGCCAGGGTGAAGTAGGGGGGACAGTGCTGCAGATCCGCTCAGCTGGATCCACTGCCTTCATGTTGCTCAGCTGGGAAGGAGCCTGAGGAAGCTCCAGGTGGACCTTGGATGTCCCTCCATGACCTGGATGCCTGCAGGCATGACCACGTGATGAAGGAGGCTCAGTACAAGGGAAGGTGGTGGTGGTGGTGGTTACCATGGCTGTAGCTGCTGTGGTGTAATCACAATTAGGGAAGCGGAAGCATGGCCTAAAGCTGAGCATGATGGGCACAACCCCCGCACTGACACACTCCCAACACGACCAGGTTACTGCTCCCCATACCAAAGGCCACCTAAGGCCTGCGGTTGGTGGTAAACGCACATGTGGGCTATGACCTGGTGGTCGGTGGTTTGGATGCTGTATTCTCCATAGGTGCCGATGGCTCCTGCCACCCCCACCACGAGGGCAGGGAAGCCTGGAAGAACAAGAGAGACACGTGGAGAAAGGCAGGTGGCAGGGGAGGTGGGCAGCTTGGGGTCTCTGCATGTCCCTGGATGTGCTGGCCTCAGGGAAGATGGGGCTCAGGGACCTGCTAAGGTTGCATAAGTGCCAGGACCACAAGGATTGCTGCTGGAATGTGATGTGGAGAAGGAAGGACTGGCCACAGAGGAACAAAGGTCCCCAAGGACATGATCTGCTCAGTGAGCAGGAGGATGGTCCCCAGCAGGATGGAGGGTGCCTGCAGGTGCTGCCTTGAATTTGCTGCAGCGAGCCCAAATAAGACCCTTCCCATCCCTGACCACGGCATCTGGAATTGCTGCAGGCAGGATAGGGGCTTCACGTGCTCTCCACCCATCACTGTATCACCCTGTTCCCCTTCTGCTCCCCTCCCACCAGGTCTCGACCATGCTTGGTGCTCACCCCAGCCGACCAGGCACAGCTTCGTCAGGTAGTGGTGGATGTAGATGCCAAGGACCTTAACAAAGAGAAGGTAGAAGTGACAGCCCTCCAGCGCTGTCCAGGTGAAGCAGCAGAGCAGGCAGTAGTGAGTGAGCCCTGCCAGGAGCTTGCAAGTCCCCAGCCGGGTCCCACTGGAGAGCCTGCTGTTGAGCAGGAAGGCCAAGTTGAGAAGGAACAGGCTGCCCACGAGGTTCACATGCAGCCCCAGATTTATGCGGAGGGTCTTCTCAAACCTGGACCTGCACCTGAGGGAGCAGAGAAGGGGGGACACAGCTGAGCAGGGACCAGTGCCACATGGCAGCAGTTCACACAGAGGCACTGGAATTGCCCCACATCTCTCCCAGCCTGACAGGTCCCCAGGGAGCTGCTGGCACATCCTACCTTAAGAAGATGCAGAAGGCAATGGTGAAGATGGAGAAAGCCATGGCTACTCCACAGCCAGCTGTGGCAATAGCCATCAAGGCTTCTGCTGTGGACCCATCCAGAGCTGGGTTCTGCCAAACATGTGTACCTTGGGTTAGATGGGCTCTGGGCCAACCTAGAAAACCTGACTGCAGATACCAGAGCCATGGAGATGGTAGCTGCTGCAGGGACCCCATGCAAGACCCTGCTCTGTCCCCCCAGAAGGTCTTTGTGGGGAGCAGGGCAGTGGTGGCTCAGACAAGGTGCTCCCTGGGGTGGGGTGAGGGATGAGTGAAGACTATGGTGGACCGTCATGAGCAACCTCCTGGAGCCTCCACCAGGACATGGAACTTCAGGCCTCACAGGGGTTCCTGCCTGCGCTAGGGTGGGGCCTGTTCCCACCCTGTAGCTGCTATTCTGAGCTGCTGCTGCCCTCCTGGGCTGGGGCTGGGCTTGATTTTGGGACCTGGGCTTGCCTGGGAGCAGCTACAACTATTCCTGTGCAGCTATTCATGACACCCAAGAGGCCACCAGGGCAGTGCAGGCAGCACAGCTGGGGTACAAGCAGGAGCTGCAGGGAGTGGGATTGTCACCAGGAGGAGGGTGAAGAAGGTGAGATGGTTGCAGGAGCAGACTGTTCCCTTGTCCCCAGGCTGAGTGACACATCCACTGCTGCTCCAGCCTCCTGCCTGCCCTGCAACAGGCACAGGGTGGTGGCCATCAGCACCAAGCACAGCACCCATGCCCAGCCCCATGGCCAGCCCCACGCCCAGCCCCACCAAGGACCATACCTCTG
>JANHFX010008485.1:0-18897 GCA_027560015.1 Chloroceryle amazona
CCCCCCCCCCCCCCCCCCCCACCCCACCAAAAAAACCACACCGCGCGGGGGGCACGGGGGGAGCCGCGCGCCGCGGGGGGGGGGGGGGGGGGGGGGGGGGGGGGGGGGGGGGGGGGGCGGAGGGAAGCAGCCCCCCGCAGACACTCGGGTCTGCCACGGCTACATTGCCGCTGTTCGGAAGTTTTCTCACTCCGCAGACGCGTTTCCCCCGACGGGCTCCAAATGGAGCCCGACGTGGCCTCCGCTACGGCTCCAAACCGCAGCCGACACGGTGAAATCGGCTACCGGGAGGGGGTCCGGACGGGCAGAGCGACCCCGCGGCGGCGGCGAGAGCCGAGGCTGCGGGCGGAGGTCAGCCCCGCCGCGGGGAGCATCGCCCGCAGCCCCCGGCGGTCGCCGGTGCGGTACGCGGGGCTGAGGAGCCGCGGCACCGCATTTACACCACGCAGTTGCCTCGTTTGATGACAGATTGTCTTTATTCAAAACGTCTTTGTTCAACAAATGAAAAGGTTTAACGAGGTAAAATCCTGCCGGATACACTTTTTTTTTCTTCTTCCCCAAGACATCGTGAAAACATATTTAAATTACCATCGCTCTTTGCTCGGTGTTTCGTTATTAGTAGTATTAGTATTAGCAATTTTTTTACAATTCTACTGCCTGACTTCATACCTGACGCTCTGTCTAAAGTAAACTTAGATCTAGTCTCACTGGATCACACAAATTTAAGGACTATCTGTTTTAAATTAAGCAAACACTATCATATGTTTTAAATATAAATGTTTCTCACCCATTATTTTTTTGTTGGTTTTGTTGTTTTTTTTTTAACTTTGAAGACCCTTGTTCTGACATGAAAAGCAATTTTACCTAGTAGTGCTTGGTCGCAAAATATATATATTTATATATATAACACAGCTGATCTCGTCCTTTAATGTGCAAAAGGAAAACAAAACAAAAAAAAATCATAATAAGACCGAGACTTCCCAAAGTCAAGTCCAAGTGACATGACACCCTGGAGAACTCATAGACGTTAAGAGAATAAATAAAAATCGAAACCACCTCTCTCTCTCTTTTTTCTTTTTCTCCCCCACTTTGTCCCAAAAGGGCAGTTCAAGGTTCGCTTTTTTGTTTGTTTGTTTTTTAAACACATTTACAACTCTTACAAGTGCCGGGCTCCTATCTGACCCCGCGACTGCAGATCCCCGCCCGAGCCTGGGGCCAGCTCTCAGGGCGAGGTTTAGGCGAGAGCATCAGCATCTCCGAGTCCCCGAGGCAGTGTCCGCGTCTGTCCCGGCCCGGTGGCGGGCAGCAGAGTCCTGTTTCGGGTGGCCTTTTGCTTCTGCAGGTTTTATATACATGCACACGAAGGAATCCCAGTTCCAGCTGCCACCCGCGGGACACACACACACACACGCCTGTGGGGGTGTGGGTGGATGTTACATGGCAGTCGCATGTGCTGAAGAATAGGGGTCTATCCCAGTCTTGGTCATGCCTGGGAATAATATGTAGGCAACTGGAGGTTGCAAACTGGAAGCCGACCAAGCGGTACAGTTACATGGCACGACATAGCCCGGGTTAGTTGGCGAGGGGTGAGTGTGGGTGTGTTGGCTGGGGCAGCTCAAGCTGCCAAACGCCCCGTTCTGGTATCCCAAGGTGGAGGCGTAGGGCAGGGTGCTGGTGGCTAAGGTGTGAGGAACCTCAGTCATCTTCTGAATGGCGCTGGAGCTGAACTGGCTGGGGTCAAGTAAGGAGTAAGGTGCTGAGGTGGGAGGCAGGAAAGCCCTGGCCTTCTCCGGGGAGCTCAGCAGCGAGTCAGTGGCCCCCACGGGAAGCCCGGCGGCCTTTAAGGGATCGGTTTCCCCGAGGTAAGGCAAAGGGAAGACATACCTGTCTTTTTTGAGCAGGTTCTTGGGCTTGCGCCGGGGTCTGTACTTGTAGTCGGGATGCTCCTTCATGTGCTGCGCCCGCAGCCGCTTGGCCTCGTCGATGTAGGGACGCTTCTCCGCCTCGGAGAGCAACTTCCACTCCGCGCCCAGCCGCTTGCTAATCTCCGAGTTGTGCATTTTGGGGTTCTCCTGGGCCATCTTGCGCCGCTGGCCGCGGGACCACACCATGAAGGCGTTCATGGGGCGCTTGATGTGGTCGCTGGGCTTGGACATGCTTCGGCAGGGCGGGCGGGAGGCTCGGCGGGGCGCTGCGGTGTGGGGCGCGTTGGTGGCGCCGGACGGCGGCGGGAGGAGGAGGAAGAGGAAGAGAAGGAGAAGGCCGAGAGAGACAGAGGAGCGAGAGGAGCGGGCTCAGCTGATCATTACAGGTCCTCCACCAACGCCGTCCCCGGCGGGAGCCCTGCCGGGGCGGGGCGCGGAGAGTCGCGGAGCGGCGGCCCGCGGGGCCCGGCGGGCGGCTAGGCGGGCGGCGAGCCGCCGGGCGCAGCAGCGGGCCGGCGGTAGAGACGCGGTGCGGCGCGGGGCAGTTCAAAGGCGAGGGGCTGCGGCGCGCAGGCTGCGTGCGGAGCTGCGAGGAGCCGCTCGTGGGAGCCGTGTCCCGCCACCGCGCCGCAGAGGAGGTGCGCGCCGACTTCCAGCGCAGGGTGCCCTACAGCTACCTGCAGCGAGCCTACATCCAGGTACGCACCGCCCGCCTTGTCCTTCCTATCCCCCCAAAGGTTATCCTTTCTTCCATCCTCCCCAAACATCCCAGGTGTGGTTCCCCCCACTTCCATCTCTCTCAAGCCGCGCAGGTATGATCCCCACCTCTATTCTCACTGATGTCTACGGTCAGTGGTCATGGCCTGTTCCCGACATGGAGCATCCTGGATGTCAACTCGGACTCAGTCCAGCCTTGGCTTGCCTGCACTTGCCTCTTTTTTATTTGTTGTTGTTGCTTTTTTTTAATTATTATTTTGAGGGAGGGATGTTTTTATTTGCCTTTTCGTGTAACATTGTATCATTCTGAAAATGATCGATTTCAATATGCAGAGAAAAGCCACCAGAACCCCCCCCAAGTAACACCCTGATGTCAACTGTCAGAGCTATTTCCCTTTCAGACAGATTGAATGGATGCTGTGTTCCTGGAGATGGGAGTATATGTGAAGCTGGGAGGTATATTATCTCTACTGCTAGGATCCAACGGTCTTTATTCTGTTGTGTGATAAGAAATACTTTGCATGACACTATACGGTCAGTATTTAGCTGCCACTGACATCTTAAGTATCATCTTCTTATCCCAGTAACTTCTGTCTTGTAGCTGTTACCTTCTCTGAGGAGTTATTCTTTGAACTTCCTTTCCAAAAAGAAGAAAAAAACACTTGACAACTAAGAACCCCCCTCCAAAGCAACCCATGCCAGGATAGTTAATGGTACTTTTATTTCAATATTTGTTCTGTGTCAAGCCAGGTATCTGTAGTAAGTCTCCCTGTGCATCACTAGTAAGGACAGAAACCGTGGGAATTTTATTTCACATCAAGCTGAATGTTTTAAAACATTCCTGGAACATTTCCCTTTGGATTTCTGCCTTTTTGATCACATTAATAAACTTCTAGTTGCTATAGGCAGCTTAATAGGTGAAGACCGGCACAGCAGAGCGTGAGGAGGATGATTCTGCCGAAATCCATTTCTAGTTGGAGAAGCAAACTTTTGCCTTAGGCAGTGCTGGTGCCTGGGGTGCAGCGCCAGCACTGCAGCAGTAGATCAAGGAGGCAAATCATCAGCTCCTGCATTGTAAAATCTGGAAAACCATAGCTTCTCTGTACTTTCTTTTCTGCCATTGCCTTAATGTCAGTTTTAGAAATCAGGGACTACAACTGAGCTGTCTTAAACTCTAGTGTCCATGTGCTGCATAAAGTTCTGAAAGAACTCTTGGGAGTGAACCGGGACTGTAATTTGGCTCACATGTGATACCAGTGAAGATGACAGAATTTTCCTGGGGTCTTTACCCTGAAAGATGTTCTATGTAATGTCATGGTCTGTGGGAAGTGACACAAAATTCGTCATGCTAAAAGGCTAAGTTATTTCTTTTCCTGAAGTCAAAGCCTTCTCCAGAGTTTCAGAAGTTTGCTCATGTCAAGCTCTTTGAAAAACTTCACTCTAAATTAGGGAATGGTGTTTTTGTCTTCAATTTCAATAAAACCAAAATACCTCAATCCATACCTGTATTTTTGTATGGGCTCTTGGTCAATTTCTGCTTCTCCTGGGACTGAGGTTTTTCCCTCATTTAAAAATGCATTGTAACCTTACAAAAGCAGTATGTTGAAAACAGTCTATTTTGTTTTTTTTCTTGTGTGTGACTCATCTTAATTTGCTTTTGCAGCATCTGGAAATTTTATATTCATGCTAACACTTTGATTTTGCTGCTCTCTGATGGAGTAGTTGATGATTTTGCTATGTGCATGGATGCATGGATCCCAGGTTTTGAGCACTGCAGCCAAGGAAAGGTACTCTTTGAAGAGAGCTGTTTATGTTTTTAATACATTTTTGTTTAACCCTTTCTGATGTTCTTGAGTTTTATAAGCCACACTCTGATCAGCTTTGTCCTGCAGAGCAACATGTAGTCATTTGTCCACATCCTCACCTTGCTGCTGCCTGCGTGCAAGCTCTGTTCCCAGGATTGCTCTTTTGATCTGGCTCAACAAGCCTGTGCACAGAACAGAATGTGCCACGTCCGATTTGTCTGCACTTGCACAAAGCATGAGGTCTAGTGTCTGGCACTTACATGTGCTCGGAAGTGAACCATCCCCTCGTGCCAAGGCTGAGTGCCAAGGCTCTGGCATGTTCCCCAAGGGTTGGGATTTGTTGGCACACATACCCTCAAGGGAGAGCTCAGCTGCAGCATCCCCTTGGCAGTTTGAGAAGGGGAGCTGCAAAGTGTGGCTTGTGCAGATCCCCCCCCTACCCTGCCATGAGTGTGTGGGCAGGCTGCATACCTCCAGGGGTGGCTCTTTGACCCCACTGTTTTGCTCCTTGAAACTGAAAAGGAAGTGAGATGAGGTTAAACATCCTGCTGTGTATCCTGTCTGGCTCCTCCTGGGCTGCGTGGGGAGGCCTGGATGCTGGGCACTCGTGCGGGGTGCTGGCCAGGCTGGACTGACGGCAGGGTTGGTGGCATTTGTGGTTTGAGAGAGGAGGAGCAGCCTGGAATGTGCCTCCCACTCCTGCTGACCTCGTGATTGTTTGTTTCTCAGGAGGGGAGAAACATGTCCCTTTGGGAGGGAGTGACAGAGCAAGGAACAGATAAAAAAAAATATCAAGGGTTTGGCTCTTGTGCCGTGCTTTGAAAAATGGTGCTGAATAAACATGAGCTAATCCTTGCAACACTCCTGTGGGGTATGAAAAGCAAAGGCTTTTAGTCCTGCTTGACAGATGCACAGGCCAAATGTTGGCCAGTGCCATGTGTGCCTCTGCCACTTTGGGAGCAGTGGAGCCACTTCATGTGCCATGGGAGCAGGCTGGGGTCTCCCGCTGCCTCTGATCTCTCACCGCAGAGCAAGTGTGAGTTAGTCTCTGCAGTGAATTGGTGGAAAACTGGTGTTAGAATTGGAGGTTTGGGACTTCCCTTGCTGGCTACTAGACCATAGCAGTAGCTGCACTGGGTGCCTTGCTCCTGTTTCTGAGCAGATGCTCAAGATACTCCTGCATGGAACACTGTAAAGGGACAAGGAGGTGATGATGGGATAGGTGAAATTCCGATGGTATCCCTCTGTAAGAATGTGTCCCATCAGCCTCTAAATTCATCCCATGTTACAAGTTCCCTAAATTATTTCTTAATTTTATTATTTTTTTTTTCTCTGTACTTTTCTGAAATAGAAAAAGTAGTCTTCTGAAGACCACTGTTCTGTTTCACAGATGTGATCTGAGTGTTTCTGGTGACTCTAGCATGATGTGAGTGGAGACTGGTGCACTGCAGGACTGGGACAGCTTGTGGATTCCGCGGAAGGTTTCTATGAATTTTGGGCTCTTGATCGAGTCTCTGAGGTTGACTGCAGTCTCTACAGAGATTGTAGACAAATTGCATTGAACAAGCATCCCAAATCTAAATGTGCTCACAGATCTTATTTGCAATTTCCAAATATGTAAGTAGAAAGACTTCTCCTTTTCCTAGGATAGATGATGTTTTCAGGTAATTTAGAATTATGCTGGGTACAGCTAGCTGAGGCAGTTAGAATGGGATGGATTTTGAGAAGATGTGGAAATGGAGAAGGTGATGAGAATATGGGATTTAACTCATGTAGGGGGCTCTCCAGCCACATATAAAATGTCCTTCAGTGGATTTCTGTTATATCACATGGGCAGAAGGGCAGTTTGCCTTATGCTGGTGGGTCTCTGCTGTGTGCTGGCTGCGTGGTCCTTATCAGTGAGATGCCCTCTAGGCTTGGCAGGTGGTTATGGGGAGGATCTCTCTCCCCTCTTAAATATTTTATTAATCATGTCTTTCTTGTTTTACTGCCTTAGTCATCTCGTTTCTGTTAAAACAGATGTTTCCAACCCTTTATTTTGGGGAGTTTTCTAGCTGAGAGAGAGTGGAGGAGGAGGAGTAGTAAACAATGTACACAGTGAGAGCATTTGCTGGCTGCAAGCTGCTGACGCAGTAGCTGTGTTGGAGCTTGCTGTGATCAGTCTGCCATGAACCCTGTGACGGAGCATTGCTTCTAGTCCCTGTGCTGACTTTTGCAAGCAGGTTTGGTCCAAAAATAGCAAGTAACCTGGAAAAGTTGATTGCTGTATCAATTAGAAAACCAGGTCTTGCTTCTTTTTCTACCATACTAACCCTTCCCTCAAGGTTTCTTTCCCTCATCTCATCTTGTTCCCAGCCACACCATCCTCTGGCCTGTTTGCTAGGCTGGTTGCTATAGAGTATTTTCATTTTCTCTGTCTGATGGTGTGCTGTTACTGAGAACTTGCTCCAGTTCTGTAACCGCTGACTTGCAATGGTCTCGTCCTCCCACTTGGCCTGCATGCCCCATTGCATATCAGTGAAGCACAGCAGGAATTGCACGCATGTCGTCTGTAACCACCAGCCCTGCATCTAAAGCCTTTTAGTCTGTGCTTGGGGTTAAAACAATAGATAAACCATGTCTCTAGCGCACAGGGCATTGCTCCTCTCTTAGTACACAGGGCATTGCTCCTCTCTTAGTACACAGGGCATTGCTCCTCTCTTAGTACTGTCAGATCGTAGGTGGAGCAAAAGGTGCAGAATTCTGACTATATCTGGCATATTCTGTCTTTGTCTTGTGTTCCCCCTTGCTGTGTCTGAGACGTGCTTCAGTTCTTCTATCATGATTACAGGTGTTGCAAGCGTAAACCAGTAATGTTTAGGTTTTCCATGTTGTAGAAGAGGTTGCTTATTTTTCTTTAAAGCAGTTTCTTAAAAAAAAAAAATCTTTCTGTGGTCACACATACTTTATACAAGCAGTGTTAGCTTTCTTGTGGTCTTGGTTGGGGAGAACTTTGACTTTGCACTGTTATCTTCTCTGCCGGGTCTTCCACACTGCAGAGAGTGTGTCCTTGGGTTGCACTGTGCTCTTCTGAAATGTACCACAGACATAATAATGACTTGATAAAATACCATACGAGAAAAAACAAAACCAAAAACAGAGTGGGGACCCAAACTTCAGAAACCTTTATGATACAGATTATTGTCCTAATCCAGTTCTGCCTTTGAAATCTGTGAGAATCCAGACTCAAGGGAGGAGACTTGTGACTTGTGTATGTAAAACCAGGCCTCTAACCACTCCAAACTGGTTGTTCTGTCTTCTGCCAGTGCTCATGTGAATCTCGCCACCAGCCATCCTTGAGTGTCTGTCCCTGAGCACCTGTAGCAAGCCTTGGGATGGCTGTTAAGACATCTATACCAAATTCTTTCCACCTCGAGTAACTACTTGCTACTGCCTGTCTCTGCAGTGTTGAGCTCGGACAGAATTTTGTCTCCTTGACAGACATTTGGATTACTTACCTAGGGATCACAGAGTAATGCTGGATTCCCACCAATATAGTTGCTTTGGGGATTTGGTTTGTTTCACTCAAGGGCTGATACTTTCCATGAACCTTTTGTTCCATTGTCCTTCATGCTGCAATGCTGAAGTTGAAAGGAGCTGATGGCAGGTAGGAGGATGCAAAGTTCCCTAGACCTAAGCAGATAATAGGGTCCTGCCCTGGGGTTAACCACAGCTTTTGGGCCAAAGGTGGGGATTTCATTTACGGTGTCTCATGGGCCTCAAAGCCTCGCTACTATAAAGTCTTTGTAGGAGAAGCCTACTGAGGCTGTTGCTCACCCAAGCCACCACCTGTCCTGCGGGCTCTGCCCAGTTGCTTGGTATTGGTTTTGTATGCTTTATATGACACATCCCAGACAAAGACCTTTAGGAGAACTGTCAGGTAATCATTAATATTTCGATTATTACTATTAGTGGTGTTTGTTTATTTTTAATCTGGAGAACTGTTATTACTCAGATACTGGATAAATAAATAGATCCCAGAACTAATCTCTTGGAACATTTCTTTATTTAGATTTTCCGAGAGAGCATTCCTAGCCCTCACCAGAGGGAAATGTTAGTGCTCAGAAAGTTAAAATTATGTAGACAGAAATTAACTCTGTTTATGGAATGGTAAACTCTGAGTCTTGATGGTTGACACTCATGGGACACTGACCAAACTGTCATTGCCCCTGTTCTTGCCAACCACTTCAAATTAAAAATTTCTGATAAGTTTCATTTTGGGTTGGAAGTATCATCAGACAGGGAAATAAGTGACCCAGTGATTCAGTACCAACAGTAGCAAATACAGACTAGGAATGTGTTTGTGTAGTGTATTTGTGTGGTGAAGATGAACTAGCAGCTGAAACTGATGTTGCAAGAATTACACTGGACTCCATTGCTGTCTTCACAGGAGACATGATTTTTTTGGACTTGACTCCAGGCTGGTGTTGTGCTAAAAGTTAAACTAGATGGTTGTAGTGACGTTCTGCTGTTTGCTTGGTTGATTGTTTTTGGCTATTTTAAATTTTATTTTAGTAGAGCAAATCCAAAAGCAGAACTATGGTGTTTGCAGATTTTCATATAATTTCAACTGAATAAGTTAGTACAGCCCCGCTCAACACCACTGCAAATCTGCACACCACCAGTCAACACAAACTGGTCGTAGACCCACTAACCTCATTTACTACAGGCTAGTAATCAGCCATTTGGTGGCCAGGGCTACCTTTTCATCTTGCCAAGTTCCTCTTTCTCACCTCACAGCTATGCATTCATGCCAGGGTTCCAAAATAGGCTGATGACAGGTCCCAGCCTGCAAAATTGCTCAGTCTTTTGGACAAAATAAGGTAAACATGTATTCCTCCTTATTTCTTGACAGTCCTTGGTACTGTGGCTCGGATGACAGGGGTGTGACTCACATGGATTCACTGAATCTTTTGAGGTCTTGCTCTAAAGGCATCTAGCACATGAGCTCTGTGAACATCCCAGCTCAGTCAGAACTGAGCACCGGTAGTGCAGGAGAGCACATTGGCTTTGGAGAACAGACTCCTGTTGCTGTGCTGTAAGCTGGGAACCTGCCCATCTCTGGTCTTTTATCTCCTTAGTTTCCTGTAGCTTTTTGCACCTTGCTCTTCAAGATGCCTTCCTCTGCTGGCTGCTCCTTGGCAGAGCCTTGCTGCTGAACTGCCCCGTCCATGTGCTGTGTTGCACTGGGATTTGTTAAATGGCTTTTTGTACGGCTTGTTAAATCTCATCCATACATTTTAGCAAGCTCTGCTCTGGCTCTGCTGAGTCGTTTTGTTGTCCTTGGCCACAGAAGTAACTAGTGGCAGTTGATAATGAACTGCATGTGAATGAGCAATGCAGTTTAGTCCCACTGAGCAAATTTATGCCCAATACTCACTAGCTGTGCCTGAGGTTTCAACAAGGATTATTCTTATTTCCTTGTACAGATGGTGGTTTCATCATGGATGGTGTGGGCAGCAGTGAGAAACCATCATGTCAGTAACTGAGCCGTTTGTTGCCAACCTCCTGAGCATTGCAGGGTCCTTGCTAGCAGGACCCTGGGCTTGAGGCAGCGCTTGACATCTGGAGCAAGCGATTCGGGGGTTATTTATCTTAGTTTTTTCCTTTGGAGGTGGTATGAATTAGTCATTGTGATTGGGTTTGTTCCCGAGGAGTAGGGACCCCTGTACCCTGCACATGGTGTATTTCAATGTGTATAATCTGGACCAAGGCCAGGCTCGGTTTGGATAAATCGATGTGAACCCGGAGTGACCCAGCTGAGGGCTCTGGTGTTCCTCTGCTGTTACACTGGGGAAACTGAGATCAGAATTTGGCCTTGGCTTTTTAACAGTAACCTATGGCAGAAAGGAGGGTGCGAAGTTCCCTGGATGCTTTTATTTCCAGCCAGTGTATCAGCAATAAGGTATTGACATTTTTATTTCTTGGCTGTGAGCTGGTGATGACTAATAAAGGCAGGGGGTCTGCCTGTGGGTGGGTTCGGGCAGCAAAGAGCTGTTCCTCATCGGGCTGTAGCTCCCAACCAGCCCTTCTCCTTTCCATGACAACTGGTCAGTTAAGCAGACCATCCAGAGCTGACGTCAAGGGTCAGAGATTTGGCCACCAAATAATTATAGCAACAAAAATAAGAGTCCCCTCCCAACCCCTTCCTTCCCACATGCTCCTGCTGAATCCCAGCTTATAAATGTCCTTTTTTGCTTTCTGGGATGGGAAGCAAAGCCCACATGTATTAGCTGGAACATATGGCAGGGTTTGGCTGCAGACCATTGGTTGTGAAGGCCAAATACTCACTTGTAGCTTCTTGTTCACTTAAAGGGATGGGGGTGGGGAGAGTAAAACCACGTTCTTTGAGATCTAGCTGAAAGGCTGAGTCTGTGCTCATGCTGACATGGAAAGCAAATAGGATGTGGGACAGCATGCTCATCATGATGTCTTACCAAGGAACGTGTCCCTCGCAGCACTGAGGTGACAGGCTGGCTACTGAGAGGTGTTCTGGTGGCAGCTGCCAGTACCATCTGCTCCCTGCCCTGATGCTGGTTCTCAGGTCTTGCAGAGTTTGCAGACAGGCTGCTTGGGGGAATTTTGTTCACACCAGGGCTGCAGGGCAGACAGCAGGCTTTATATGTGAAATAGCCATAGGCAGGGGAAGTGTATTTCTTCATAGCACTAAAAGTTTTATTAAGGGTGGGGGGAACATCTAGGAAGTGGCAGAATACCCTTGAAGGAGAAGAAAATGAAGTGACCTTGTTAGAAATGGACTGTCTGCACTGCCAAAGCATACCTCTGTTCCAAGAGGTCCCCACACCAAGCCGCTAACATCAGATTTGTGCGGTGAATGGTTTCCCTAAAGCTGCTGAATATCAGGGGCTGCTATGGGAGATGGATTCAGCACTCAAAAACTGCCATTTAGGTCCAAAACCAACCTCATGTTTGCACCTTTAAAACAATTATTTCTACTATAGAAAATTGCATCCTTAGGGTATGGAGTTATAATTTGGTAGCATGATTTGGGGATGCTGTAGGCTCAAGAAGTGCGAGGTGCTGTGCTGCATCTCTTCCACCAGTGGATTTGTTCAGGGTGATAGGACACTGTGTGCAGCTGCCCTCTGGCACATGTGTGCCCGAGCTACCTGTAGTATTGTGAGTGTGGGTACCACAGCGTATAGCTGGTGTAAGTGGGGTTGGACACCATGTGGCTGTGATAAATGGCAACTGATGCCAACGTGGCTGCTCACTGACCCGCATGAGGCTGGTGATGCCACTTTGCCAAGTGGCATCGCACCTGCCTTTGCATGGAGACACTTTGACAGGTCCTTTGCTCATCTTCGAAGCAAAGCCACCCTGGGTCTTGCACATGCTCCTTTCCCTCCCAGCTCATGAGGGTTTTGCAATGGAATTTAAGCAAAGAAAAACCCAGAAAAAATACAAAAATGGTTGTCAGACACCAATATACTACGCTTCAGCATGGATTTTCTAAAGCAGCTTCAGTGGTGGCCTTGATCTCACATCATGTGCCTGCTGAAAGACAAGCCTGAGACCATTCTGTCAAGGTTAGAGGTAGGCTCTCTTGAATTCTGGAGAGCCTTCTGCCTTCAGCTTCACTGCAAAAACAAAAGAGTGGGCAAATCCTGGATGAGAGTGTTGCAGGTAGGACACTGCCTGCATCTGCAGGTCTTTGAGGTTGGATTCCTGACGGTTAGATGGGGAAATATGCTGAAGTTCATAGCCCAGGGCTGTGGGTGCAACTTCTTTTGAAGGTGGAGCCAGCCATATCCCTTCCCAGAAAAAAATCAGTGTGGTACAGTGAGAAAGAGCTTGGAAAATATCCTTCAAAATATTTGCTGAAGGTGTTGCAGTGACTGCCCAGGGACTGAACTGGAGTCTGTTGGTTCCTTTGCTTAGAAAGCTCTCTTTTAAAAGTGTCTTTTGCCAAGGCACTGCCTGTTCTAAGGCTTATGTATAATTCTGGGGCATCCATGTCCTGAGTTACTCTGTCTCTTTGGAAGAAGATGAGAAGCTGCAAAATTTCTTTGAAATAGTCTGAAAGGAGGAGAACTGACTTTTGGTATGTTGCACTGCACTGCTGCTGGAAAACACTTCCCTGTCCAGGTCTGCCAGCCTCATCCAGAGGATCTGAGGTACAGCAGAATATTTTAGGTATGGGAGGAAAATGTGTTATGTCTTACCTCCATTTCTCTTGCTCATAGAGTTGTGTAATAAGTGGATTTTTTTATGCACTACTATACTTGAGATGTCTTGCTGAACAAAACATTTATTTCTTTTCTTGAGAGTCTTCCTCGGGATAAACTTGAAGATGTGTAGGTAGGTGATAAGGGATTGGTTTTGGTTTGTTTTTGGTTTTTCTTTTTGTTTTTTTTTGAGGACTATTGAACCTAATTCTGTTTTAAAGGAAGCTAGAATTAGTTAAGAAATATTATTTTCAGAGGCTTCACCTAACCCATGTTCCTTTTGGATGTGTTGCAAAGCATCCCACCTGCCAGGACTAGATCTCTGTGTCACAGGGGCTGAGAACAAACGGGAGTTGTCTCATATGTGGGTAGCACTCATCCCAGGGAAGTGTTTGGGTACCCGTTTCACTCAGCTCAGTGCATCTGTGAGGCTGGACAGTGTGGTGCAGAAGGTGGTAACAACCCACCCCCCCCGCTTGTCTCCGAATGAGCTCAGCTGGGGGATGAGTGGGCCAAAATGCAGCCCCCAGCACCAGCATCACTGGCACTGGTGAGGACTGGGGTGCCTAACAGCCAACAGAGCCTCCTCAAACCAACAGTACAATGTGAGTTGGATTGCTGTTGCATTTGGTCACTTCTATTCTCTTTGCTTTAAATACTAGTATTTTTAGCAGCTTGTAGTTGCCCTTGTCTTTTGGTTGGCAGTCTCACACCATTTCCTTTAATATAAGTGTTGCATCCTGGTGTCCAGATGCTGGTGGCATTGCTGCTTCTCCAGAAGTGGTGCTCTGGGGTCAGTTGCAGTTGCTGGCTGTGACTGCCTGTTCCACTTTGTTTCTTCCTCCAGCCAGCCACCTTGTCTCACTAGTGTACTGCCAGTAAAACTTGATTTCAGACTTTCAGCAGCACTTTCACCTGCATGAGAGATCTGAAGGGGTCGCACCCCTGGCTCAGATCAGAACAATCTATGTGCTGTCTTGCCACTTCTGTTTCTGCGTGTTGTGCTTTCCTGGCCATCCTTCTTGGGTGTGCTCTCTGCCACCCAAACTGGCTGAATCCTTCTTGCTGTGACCTTGAGCATCCCTAGACCTGACTCACCACTGTATAAAGGGGAAGACCCTATACACACTCAGTGCTTTAATGCTAGATTAGGTCTCATTCCAGTAGCCTCAATGACTTGGGCGTAACTAAGTCACAACATGTGACACGAGTACCTGGTTGTTCCCCAGTGCCTGGGTGGGTAGGTCAGGTCTGGATTATGAGAAGGCTGCAATGAGTGGTGTGAGAGAAGGTTCCTGGGGCGGGCAGCTCTGCAAAGCAGTGATCTGCAGAGGACAAGGCTTGTAGCTCCGCTTCTGCTGGGGATGTGCAGGAGAGTTTCAGTTTTGGCAGCTGAACTTTCCAGTGTGACAGCTGAATCTCTCAGAGTTGAATGATTCTTTGAATGTTCCCAAGCTCAGGTTTGAGCTTAACAGAAGAGATTTCCCATCTTGGGGAGCTCGTTCCAGCCTGATTACTGTTTGGGTTTCAGCTGTTCAGCAACAGTCCCTGGAAAATTACTTTTGCACTGTAGCACAAGGCTTCCCACAACAGTGTTTTTAAACTCCAAATCGCTGTTATTGTAATCAGTGTACTTCTATTTTCCTAGTCTATTTTTGGGTCCTTGCTGTGAAATCTAACTGGATTATAGACTCCTAAATAAAACATTTTTAGCCTCTAAAGTTTGGGGTTTTTTTAATCAAATCAAACCAGATAGAGAAACCTGAATCATCATTTACCTGAACTTTTTCTTTGAAAGTTACAGCAGACTTGCCAATAATCAGTGTGCTCAGTTATCTTGGAAAGCACAGTGTAAAAACCATACCGTCCTTCATGATGCTTTTGAGAAGTATTAGCTAGGAAAGGTTTGCATGCTTCAGCCTTATTGTTTACATTCCTGGTCCTTTGCTGCTATTTTACGTGGTGGATGTTACAGTTCAGCTGTCAAGTGGAATTGTCAGCAGAGTCTGGAGCTGTGCTCAGCAAGGGCTCCAGGTCCTTAGAGCATTATGCATTGAACCATGTATTCTGAATCCAGCATGTAGGGTTTTCATTCTACCCACTGCTCAAATGTGATCTGCCGACCTTGTATTTGTATGTAGCAACCACCTGAGGGTCCCAGCTGTGTTTTATTTGGGAGTGTGCGACCCAAACAAGTGCTGCTGTGATCACCAGCAACAGTTCATGAAGCAGGACAGAAATGGTTGGATTGGTCAAGCCCAGCACTCCATTTCCCCACCTGTGGACTGAGTTTGATGTGCAGTGGTTATACACCAGGCACTGAGCATTGTTGGACATAACTGACATCACACGTTTGGGGAGTCACAGATGTACTGCAGGATGTCTCTGTGCTGCAAGTGAGCTCTGACAGGAATAGCTCACATAAACAGTAGCAGATGAATTAAAGATTAAAGAAAAGCCCAACTGTAGAAGCGATTTGCTCAGAGTCAATAGTGCTGCCTGGCTTATTAGCAGAACATGAGTCCTGTCCTCTCAGTGGAAACCAGCCATACAGTGGTATGAAGAGTCACAGCTGGCATACATCCGAAAGAGGAGACATACACGACAGCCATGTGGATCCAGGACAGGTCAGATTCGGACATGGCCCTTCATTAAAGCCCCTTTGCAGGGAGTAATACAGTGTCTGTGTTTCAGTGGCACAGGACCCCATACAGCAAACATCTGTGGTTACATATCCCTTACTACCTTTGCAGAGATCTTTATGACTTCAGGACCTTCAGTACAGTATCATAGAATCTATTAGATTGGAAAAGACCTTTAAGATCATTGAGTCCACCCATTTACCTAATGCTGCCAATCCTGCCACTAAACCATGTTCCTAAGCAGTATATTTTATTCCAGATGTTTTTCCCTGAGCCGCTGTTGCTGTTTTTCAAAGGGCCCCTCAAAACCTGGTGACGTCCTTGGGATCTGGGGGAAATTTGGCATCTCAGATGAGTGAGAGCCCTAAATTATTACCAGGCTGCAGAAAAATTGCTCTCCTTATTTTGGGCCTTTAAAGGCTGATAGGATCACTGTAGGCAATGTGACCCAAGGGGTTGGTTTTCTGATTTTTTATTTTTTATTTTTTTTTAAGTGGTTTCTGAGTAACAGATGCTTTCTGCTTGAGACCTGGACTGAATCCGGAAAGCCAGCTGCCTTGTTCAGGGGCAACAGCTTCTGTTTTGCAGAGCAGAAAGAATATGGCTGAGGATGAAAGGTGAGGGTCCTCAGTGTCTTGAGCCCAATCCCATCCCTCTGTCACATCACCACACCATGCTATAAATTCCATCCTATTATCAGACCACAAATTCCTCTGGGAATCTTCTCTGCACACCTCTATTTTTTTTCTTTCTGCTGAACCTCACCAGCAAACCCACTACAATCAGCACAAGCTAGTGCAAGGAGAGTGAGACCCATCTTCATAGGCCAGCCAGCCATGGGGCTGAGCAGGGCTCACAGCTCGTTGTCTCTGCAGCTGTGAGGAGAGCAGCTGAAAGTGACTCTCTCTTTGTAGCAAGATTTAATCTTTATTTATTTATTATTATTGCTTTGCTTTAAAAGAAAAAAAAAATCACTGCTGGAAAAAGAGTTATTTCAACATCCATTGAGAGCTTTTGGAAAGTTGATATTCTTCTTAATTTCCAACCTATGGAGTGGACTGTAATTTCAGCTCTGGAGCATGTTTCAGTTTGTCTTCCTCCCATGGGAGAGTCAAAAGAGTAATGTAAGTGGGAAAAATGGGGATAGGAACAGAAATGGCAGAGGAATCCGGGGAAATGAGTCGCAGTGTCAAATGTGCTATTCAGGCTCCTGTGCCAACCGAGGAGCAGGTCATGGGGATGCTATCGTGTTGTGGGGCAACTCACCTGTAGCAAGTTTTGAGGAGGATGAGTAGGGATGGGTTTGGTTTGTTTTGAAAGGAGGAACTTGCAAAAACATTGGATTTGAACTTCTTTGTGCAGAAAACTGGAGCAAGAGTTTGTGCTGGGACCAAAGCACCCAGGCAGGCTCTGCTGTGGCTGGGAAAGAGGGAGCTGATGGTAATATCTCTCAGGGTCTTGACCCTGCCCAAAGCACATGGCTGTTGTTCGTGTTCTTTGTCAGGTATCTTGTCTGTGTCATGGTTTTTGAAGGCTGTGCAGATTTGCTTCTACCCTTGTAAAGCCTGTGTGCTAGATGTCTGGCAAAGCCACCAGCACTGTCAGATGAGGGATTTGGTCCTCCCCCTAAGGAGGGACAGGTCCTCCAGGCCAGGCATCCAGAGAGGTTTAACCAAGGTTGCTCTCAAGGTAGTGTGCGTCAGGTTTTCTCATCACTGAAGCATGTACAAAATTTGATTTTTATGTTTCTTTTTTTTTTTTTTTTTTTTTTTTTTTTGATCCCCCTCGAAAATTTCATACTTTCAACCTTTTTTTTTTTAAGCATCGTGCGTCAGCAGGCACAGACACATTTCTTTTCTGAACTACAGTTAATTGTTACAGAAGAAAATTCACAATGGAGCTGATTGGTCTTTTGATGGTTCCCAGGTTAGCATCTGGGAGTACTTTAGCCTGTTCATAAAAGTCCTTTCTACCACTAAGTGGGGATTTCTAGGAGCTTTTGGCCTTTGCTTTAGCAAAAGGGACACACTTACCTGGCATGTGATGGAGTACCTCAAATTCTGCTCTACCAGAGACATAAGTCTTTCTATCCAATTACACAGATGTCAGTCTATTAAACTGCTCTCTGATACCTTCTGCAGAGCTGTGCAGGAAGTCTCGTGGATTTGGGAGCTCTGAGAGCTTGCTTGTGCCTCCACAGTCAGGTACGCTCATGGGCACAGAGCTTTAGGAAAGAAGATAGCAGTTGTATTCCTGAAACCTTGCAGTGTTCCCCACTGGAAGAAAACTTGGCAAAAATATAGCATCCTGAATTTGTAAATGTTTGCTTCTTTGTTCACATTTGCTCATATTCCCTGGAGAAATGAAGTCATCTATTTGCTCTGCCCTGCTGCTTCACACTCCTACTTATGAATGGTAGGGAACAAGTCTGGGAGTATGAATAGCTTGGCCACATGTGGTTTTGAAAGACGTGTTCGCTTGCACATTAGCGTCTGAATAGAGTAGCTGGCTCTGAAATCCTATCAGTAAGGCTTTTGAGTAACTTAAAACCTTTCGAGTAGATACTTAGAATTTCTTCCACTCTGACATCGTGTAAGCCCCTGTTGAAGTTTCATTACCCCAGTAACCACAGAAAAGCAGCCAGTCTTCTTTTCACTGAAACCTTCTCCACAAAGGTCTGGATTCTTTTTTTTTTTTTTTTCCTTCTTTTTAACTCGACTTCAGAACACAGCTTATTATAGTTTAAATACAGGGTAGAAGGCCAAGATCACATATGGATCTGGGTGGCAGTCAAGCTAAAGATGGAGTATGAATGAGTCTTGTCCCCTGGCTACCTTTGTGCAACTGCAATAAATATGGAAGATGACCCATATAATTATCAACATAAGTAGAATATTCAGTGCTTTCTTTAGAGTAGCTTATAAAAGTAGCTTATAAAAGTCCCAAGCAGCTGCCATTTCACAGGCTGTTCTTGCTATTTTCCATGCTTTAAATAACTCCAGGCTTCATGTCATACTTTGGTGGAAGCCTTCCCCACTTTCTCTCCAGAAGTTGTTCCAGAGGCTCATGGGTTGTTTCAGTGACTTGGCACTACATTAGCAGGGCATCGTGGTGCAGGCAGTCACAAAGATTTCTCTGTTGCTGCTTCTTGAGGGTGCAGGTTTCCTAGCAGAGGGGCTTCAACCCTCCCCAGGATGGCACATGTCCTCCTTGGCATGAGCATCACCTTCTCACATTCATAACCGTCCCCCATCAAGTTTGCTTCCAATCTGACTCCTCCTGCTACTGGTAACATTGACCAGAAAAGTTATCCAGGAACAAAAAAGGTATTTTCTTTTTGTTCGTTTGTTTGTTTAGTTTTTTGAGCTTTTCATCCTGTCTGATTTCACAACAGGAGACAGTGACAGCATATGCCACTGTTATGTAGAGAGCCTAAAATTGCCTCTGAAGAATTTTAGGCAAACCTCTGCCAGCAAGCAATTCATGGAGCTGCTGAGGACTTTTTCTTGGTGTGGGCTACTGCTGGGAATTGGGAAAGATTTCAATTTTCACACATACCCCCATTCCCCCCCCCCCCCCC
>JANHFX010008489.1:9962-39559 GCA_027560015.1 Chloroceryle amazona
GCTGGTCTCTTCTCTCGGGTAATTAGTGACAGAACCAGAGGGAATGGCCTCAAGCTGAAACAAGGTCGGTTTAGACTAGGAAAAAATTCTTCACAGAAAAGAGTGGTGGGATGTTGGAATGGGCTGCCCAGGGAGGTGGTTGAGTTGCCATCCCTGGATGTGTTCAAGCATCGCTTAGATACTTAGAGTTGGGGGATATGGTCTAGGGTAGAACTTGTAGAGTAGGGTGAAAGGTTGGACACGATCCCATGGGTCTTTTCCAACCTAAATGATTCTGTGATTCTGGGTGTCCTGTGTGATGAAGAGAAATGTACCTTTGAACAGCCAACTAATTTGTGCAAGTAAGATCTGCTCTTTCTGGTGCAAGAAACAGCCTTTCGCCTTTCAGCTGGGAGAGAAATCTTGCTGCTACTGTTGCTGTCATCTTTTGTTCCAGTTGTTTTTAATGTTCATCTGGGTGGACCGCTGCTTTTTCCTTCTCCATCCAATAATATTTCCTAAAATGGGAAAGATTATAATTTTATTTGAAACTTAAAGTCCTTTGTATCTGCTGTATATTTCTTTAATCTAATACCTTTATTTAGCTGCAGTTGAAATATCCTTGTGAGTTTTACTTTGACCACTGAGGTCAGCTTGCATGGTCTTTGTTCTGTCACCTCATACTGCATTTCACAACTACTCGTTTTGATTTTCATTAAGCATGCTACTTATTTTAAAGACTACAATTTTGTGTGTGAAGCACCTATAAATAGTGCTTTTGATTAGCTGACATCTCAATTATCTCACTTTAGTTCATGGAAGATTTAGATAAGATGCTATCTAGTTCACGATGAACTATGATCTGACAATTCAAAGTCATCTGAGCTGGCTCCAGAGTCCTGACGGATATATTGCAGAGGAATACATATTAATAGATTTGATACGTTGCTCACAGTTGTGCAGAAAACAGTCCTGTTTCTTCCTGTGTGTTTCTTGTTCTTTCACCTCATTCTGTCAGAAAGTGGTTGCTCCTCTTCCTAGCACTTAGAGAAGTGCACGTGTGCATTTTTCCCCTTGTAACTTGTGTCTTGTTGTTGTTTTGGGTTCATTTTGTTTTAGATTGTTGTGGTTCTTTTGGGTTTTTTTAAAGAAATCTGCATCACTGTTTCTAAGGAAAGAACTTTTTCCCCCATTTTATTTTCTCTATTCAGATACCTGATGCTCTGTCACGTCATCTTTTCATGCACAGTTCCTTCAAATTCAACTTTCCTTCTCTTTCACGTCTTTCAGGTGTACTACTTCTCTTTTTAGGAAATGTTCCTATATACTTCACTTAGCACAGTATCAAAACTCCCTATATTAAGATGCAATGATGTTCAGAATTCTGAGGACAATCTGGTGTGGAATACAGCAAAATTGTGGGTGGTCTTTTACAAATTTTGCTTCAGAATTAGGAAAACCAGAAACCTTCAGCTGGTTTCCCATAGGTATGATGTCAAGAAGGAGAGGGACTATCTGTCTTTTAGAGACTAATGCTTTAGCTTGCTGAGTTTTTTCACAGTCAGAATTAGTACCCTGGAACGTAAACGCTGAAGTGTGGGTTGCACTTTGTATTTTGCCCAGTGCCTTTTTGATAGTTTGTGATGGCAGCGTGGTGTCTGGAGAAAAACAGGTTGTGGAAGTTGGCAAAGCTAAGTGCTGAAGTTCCTAAGCTGTGGGTTTGGGTTTTTTTTGGTTTTGTTTTTTTTTTTTCATTTGGAGAACTTAAAAGCAGGATGTTGCTATTTTAGGTAGAATTTTCAGTTCCTGTCTGTTCAAGTCTGTCAGTGTCTCTCTCAAGAATCAAAACCAAGGAGCTGATGTGAATGCAGCCTTACAAGGCAGAGATCTTAAAGGCAAGAAATGCTCTTTGCTCCTCTAGACCATGTGAAATGTAGAATTAGTTTTGGCTTCCAATTTCCTTGTCTCCAAGAGCTTGTATTGTTGGAAAACAGGAAAGGTCATTAGAAGATTTTTCAAATGGATGGATCCTGGGAATGTTTTTCTTAGATGAGGGAGCAGTAGAGGTTTCTGCTTAGCCTTGGAAGAAGTTGTCAAGTTAGATAACATTCAGTGACAGCATTTTCTCTGTCCTGTCTAGTTCTCTTGGTTGTATGGTTTTAACCTGCTCACTGCCCTCCTTGATGCCTGGAAAGGTCCTGTGCCAGCATCTGGGGAGGTTCTGCTTGTCTCAAGGATTATCTTCTTGTTGCTTCCTTATCCACGCTTTATTCTGTTTTAGACGGCACCGGTGATGGTAACTGGGGGTGAATGGGAGGAAGAGATTGTCAGAAGAATAATTACTTATAAAACAATAGGGTTCATTGCCCCTGTTTATGTTTACTTGGGTTCCACAGAGCTCCATCCTGCTGCTTCTGCTCCTTTCTCCCCACATCCTCAGTGCAGAAATGGGCTTTTCCGTCTAAATGCTGACTATTGTTTGTGCTTTCATTCCACATGCAGCTCTGCTGAGTGTTTGATTCAACCGGCACACAGTGGCTCAAATTCCTTATTGGAGCAATGCTGTCATCAGGTCACAAGCTGTTCTTGCTCCCGGTGAAAGTCAGTGACAAGCTTTTAGATGTACATGGTTGGCTTACATCAGTTTTTGCTTTCAGGCTTGTTCTGAGGAGGAGGAGCTCTGTGTAGTAGCTCCTTTTTGGAGGTTTATTCTAGTGGTAAGCATTAAAGATCTCTTTGAAATGAGAGTGTTTCTTCAGATGGAAGAGACTTTTTGCGTTCTTTAACCTTGTACCAGAGATACCTGTTACAAGAGCTGTCTTCTCCGTGCAGCATAGCATCTGCTTTCTGAAAGGCTTTGCCATGTTCAAAATCCAGATAATTTCTCAATAAGAGAAATTGTAAATAAAAAATGTTAATGGAAGTTCTTCCTTGTCCAGGTGTAGTTGACACATGGGATTTTGAAGCAAAATGAAAGCAAAAAAGAGAAACTAGTGGCTGTGATGTGGGCACATTTGTATTCATAAGAGAAGAAGAAGGAAAAAAAAAAGCTACTTTGTAAATCCCATTTATTGTGACATCCAGAAGAAATTACCTGCAGAAACTGACTGAGCTGAGAAAACAGGCATTAAAGATACCTTCTAAAACTTAATTCTCTGGAATTGTATACCAAATTCTAAAACTGAAGTTTGAAAGCTTTTTAATGCACAGAATCAACACACGTTCTCTGATACGATAGTTGAGTGTATTTGCCCAAGCTTTGTCTGGAGCTTGTGAATCTTTATATGCAGTGATTCCTGTTTCTAAAACAGCTTTTATTATTTTTTTTTATTTTTATTTTTTTTAACCCAGCACCATTGCTCTTATCACAGTTTGAAGGAGAATAAAAGAACCTGATGTAAAAAGACAAGTTGCTGAGGATTATGAGCAGCAGTCTTTATAAGACTTCATTATTAATCAAGAAAAAAATATTATATTGGTGGGTGGCAAAGGTGTTATTTTAATCAAATGTGTCTTTCCTCCAAACACTCCTACCCTATGCTTCTATTGTTGCTTACATAATTGAGCAAGTTAGGGTTTTTTTAACACCTTAGGTGTTTTTTGTCTGGTTTTCAGTATGGTCTAAAGGTTAGTGGAGGTGGTTTCATTCTGGTATGTAAATCTTATATTGGAGCATAATGGTGAGATGCAAATTACTTACGGTGTGAGCTCTGGTAATGCCTGACAATCAGTTGTATGTGGAAGCTCAATAGTAACTGTCCTTTTCTTTGGCTTATAAATTACAAAACTGCTGAGGAGTTCCACACTGGGCCTGATCTTCCTCTGAATTCAGTTTTGTAGATGGAAGTGCTTGGATTTATGTAAAAGAGGGTTAAAAGAAAAAAAGAAATTAAAAGGGGATTATTTCTCTTCTACATCAAGTCCAGGTTATAATTGTTGTACAACACATCTCTTAGTGACTGCTTATATAATGCATCCATTAAAGCATGGCACTGATTTGTAGTCAACATTTGACAGGGAGAATCACAAGAGCTGCTGCTGGGGTGAACATTTTGCAGCTCCTGTTGCAGATAGAATTCTATGAAACTGAAGGAAAACAGCATAGCTTTGGAATTATTGTAAGAGATTGTGTTCGATTGCAGCTGGCATTCTACAGCAAAGGGCTGGAACATGGTACATGGATTTTGGCTGTATCAAGCTATTGCCACCAGCAATCTCTCTTCTTGCAAAAACTTCCATCTCCAACAGGAGGAATCCTGCAACACGACGTAGCTGTGCACCACGTTCCAGTCTAGTTACTTAATATAAATACGTTTTTATCAGTACTTCAAGCAAATGTGGCTAAGATGCAGAGGAGTATGTTGTATTCTCCCCGTCCTCCTCCTGTGCAAAAGGGTTGCTACTTTTGGCAAAGATGGGTGGTGATAGTAACAGCTTAGGCATCTCTAGTGAAATTCTCCAAGCTTATCTGAGATTGTGTTTGCAATCACATTCATACTTCTAGCCTGGCTTTAATGAGACTATGTGAATAGTACTGTTTTAGAAACTGAAGTTTTCACAATTAAATGCCGTGCAGTACACAAAATGAAGATTGTGAACACACTTTTGACCACCATCTGCTTCCTGGGAGTTAAATTATGCTACATCACATCACTGAAAAGGTTCCCCAGCTTTTCAATTTTTTAGGTTTTTTGACCTTCCACTTCAGTGCTTATCCATCAGCACCTACAAATATTATCAAGGCGACTTTGGGACTAGAATCACGTGGCAGTTCTATTGGACTAATAGTTCTGAGTAATTTTAAAGAGCAGTTATTTTCATCACAGCAGCTTTTCCATCCTGCCTCCTTTTTATGTTGATATATTAATTTGGTAGCACTCCTAATGAATTTAGCCAAATGGTAATATTATATATAGTTCTAGCTATATTTAGCTGTAAGTAATCTTTTTCCTTTTTGTTCTGAAGAAGTAAATAGTATTCTTTCTAGCTTTTCAGTTGTCTGAGAATGTGATTTAGAAACTGCAAGAGCAGCATTACTGACAGTTTTTGTGAATATATAGTTTGTCAAGTGGGAATTATTTGTCTTTGCTTAGCTTAAAGTTACAGCCCTCTTCTCCTTTCCTGTTTATCTCAGCAGGGGGTACAATCCTTTATACTTTTCAGAACTTTGTTTTTATGAGTATTGGAGGAATCAGGAGCTCAGGTTAAGAAGATGATAAATGTTTTTCTCCAAATCTGATGTCTTCCATTTCTTCTGTATGGTTTCGTGTGTGCATTAGTATCTAAGGGGAATAACAAGGTTAAAATGAGCCAACTTTCAGGACAATTTTGCCTATTAAGAGGCAATGCTCATCATCGACAAATTTGATGACCATGTGAATCAAAAGTAAGTTTGTGAATGCTGTATACCAGTGCCCTGGTTTGAGCGAGAACAGAACTAATTCTCTTCAGTGATTTTACTTCTAACTGCACTGTCTGAAGTCATCAGCCTGTTTTCACGAGCAGTGTCTGCTGCTGGCAGTGAGAACACCCCATGGTTAGAGTTACTACCAAGCATTGGTGTGCATACCAAAGCCACTGCTGGAGCTTGTGTAGCACACTGTGGGGTGCAGAAAGTGAAAGGCTGCACCTGCAGGGAGGAGCATCCAGGACAGGTGACCCCAAAATGACCAGTGAGGTATTGCAGCCCATGTATGTCACACTTGATATAATGCTGAGGGATCCTGAGGGTCTCATCCCTCTCTTTACCCTCTTGGCCTGCTTTGCTCAGCTTGGCTTGGGTCCTCTTTCAGTTCCTTCCTCGGAGCATCCAAGAAGGACTCTGTCCATTCTGCCTTTGGTCCTGATCTGTATGTTCCTGAATCTCGTACCAGAATCCAGCTCCTGAACACAGCTCCATCTGCTGTGTGGCCCAGTCTGGGACTCTCCCAGTGCCTGCTTCACAGCATCAGTGGTGATGATGACATAATTACCATCGGGGGGTTGGGTTTGATACTGATGGGTTTTGTATATATTTGTATATATTCCGTTTTTGTTGTTATTGTTATGTTCATTCAAGCTGTTCTAGTTTCCTTTTCTAATCGCTCAGTTTCTCTCCCTCATTTCCTTTTTCTTCCCCTTTGGGGTGGGAGGGGGGTTAACAGAGAGCGTCTGTTATAGGTCTGAGAGGCCGCCCTGACCCTAAACTTTGACAACCAGGACCATCTGCTGTAGCTGAGAGGTACTCTGGTTGATAGAACCAGTGAATTACAGTAAAATTAATCTCTTTCAGTAGCAAGTCTGAGTCTAGCAGTCTGTTGTCCAAGACAGAAGGACCACTTTGCCCTGCAGGAAAAGATTAATTAATTTGTGGAATACAAGTGCTTCCCAGACTGCCAGCCCCATGGATGCCAGAGATTATCTTTGCAAGCTTGCATTTTCAGAAGGGTTAAAGAGATTTGGCCCAATAAATTCTATGTATTGTTGGGTGCAAAATGGTATATAAGGGAGCCTTTGGGAATAGAGATGTAACTGCTGCTTAACACATTTGTAACATCTATTAGAAGTACCTTCCTGAAGTTGTTTACCACAGAATTGCTGAGTATTTTCTATGGGAAAGCCTCACATATATACAGAAATACAAACACACTGACTTGCTGCTGTTACTTACCTAACTAAATGTGAGACTTTCGCAGTGAGTTGTGGTCTGCCGAATGCCTTGGCTGGAATAGAAAGTATTTCTTGTCCTTTTGGGTGAATACCACTAGAATAACTTGTGTTTTTTGAAAACTGAATCCAAGTATACCCATCCCTCTTTGTAAAACAGAAAACTAGCTTTCCTCTTTCCCTGGAGGACAGCTCAGGCATTATGTCAGCTGAAGTAGCTTCAGCTCTGCTGCTGCCCAGAGAAGAGTCACATCAGGACAGCCCTAGACCACTGTCCTCCAAATGATGTTTTGGTTGGGGTCCTCTGCACAGCTCCTCTGTTTCTGTGCTTGCGTGTGCATGCACGTGTGAATTGCACACAACGGGTGCTCCTCTCAGATGCTTTCCATCTGTCCTCAGTGCTCTGTGTGTGCCTGCTGCATTTCCAACGAGAGTGCAGACTGGGTGAAGAGAGGGGACTCATAAAAAGGTCCATCTGTAGTATGACTTAGGTGGCCTCTTCTGTGACAGCTCTGCTCTTTGATGGAGAGATTCAGTGAAGATACTATTCTAGGACTATGACCTTTAGGTCCCTCTCATCGTTTTTGAAGGGGAAATAGGAAAATATAATGAAAACTGAAAGTGGTTGTCTTAGAGGAGTTGTTTATCATGCAGAATGGATTTAACCTCTTGAAGACTGGATATTACAGGTTGCCCTTGTGATACTGGCTTTTCCTCTCCTTAAAGCTTTTCTTTTTCATGGGGCTGAATCCTTGCAAATACTTATAGCAGAAAGTATTACTTCTGATAATAAGTGTTGCAAAAGAAAAAAAAAAATGTTAAAAATGAACAGAATTTGAAATTACATTGAGAGAGAGTTCAGCCTTTGTAAACTACAGAATATTTTATCCTCTGGTAGAAGAGCCCCAGTGGAACTCTTCCTCCCTCCCAGATGCTAACAAACATTTAGTTATAATCATCATAGAGAAGTTATAGCATGATGCCTGCAATAGCCATGATGACTTTTGGTCTTTTGGAGCCCCAGATGGGTGTTCAGTGGTTACACCAGTGCATTCCCCTTTCATCAGTGCTGTGCTGTCTGTAGTAAATCCTGCCAGAGCTTATATGAATCTATCTTCCTCCTCTTCCCTCAAGCGTATTTGTACCACAGCATCCCACATGTGATTGCCCTGCCAGCTGCTCAGTATTCCTAGAGTCCAGAAAACAATGACCATGTAGGTCTTACTTGACCTTCAGGCCTTCTGGCCCTTCATGTCTAGGTTAGGAAGCCAGCACTACTGAATGTAGTGTAGTTTGCATTTTGGTTTTGTTTTTCTCATTTGGGTTCAGAATATAAGACATGCTTTGTCATTTGGTCTAATAAAAGATACTGATTTTTTCCCTCCTAGTAGCTCCTAATGTTTTACTGAGCTTTATTGCAACCTGTTGTATAGCAAAAATAATGTGGGTTTTTTTTAGGTAAACTAATAAGCCCTAAAAGTGTAGTATGTTCACCAGTTTGTATCTAGAGCTCTCAAATGGAGCAGCATATTGGAATTAAGACCTTGTCCAGCAAACTTTGAGGCAGGTGGAATTTGATGGCCAGATTGTTAACCCATTATAAAAGTACTTACACTGAAAATGTTGACGCACTATTATTTGCTACCAAATGAATCTTTGTTTTATAAGAGAAATGTGGGGAAACAGAAGGGAAACACATTCCAACTTCTTGATTAATAGGTTTTGAGAACTGATCAGTTGACTGTAGGTGTTAGAGAATATGAAGCCTACAGTTATCACTGAGATCTTCCTGTGGAGGCTTAGGCAGAGTGTGGCGTACCAGTCTCATAGTCTTTGTTACTTCTGAACAGTTATCTTTATGCAAAAGAGAAAAGCTCTGTTGCACTCACTTCTGAGGAGATGTAATTTGAACTTTTAAATTAAAGCTTTAGTGTAGAATATTTGAAGATAGTTTGTCTAGTTTCAGTTCTGTTTTTTCTGGGTAAGACAATGCAATGTGTGTGTTTATCACTGACACAAAGTTTAGTGACTAACAAAAGTGAAAACATAAAACTTAACAGTAGAGAATCTCTTAACTCCTTTACTGCTGTATCTACACTAAGGGATACATTTGGGTGTGAAACTATCGCACTACAGAAGGTGGTATTGCCATATGGATGCTGTTACTTGGGTGGAATAGTGCCAAAGACATTAATTACATTTCCTTTGTGCCTACACACTTCAGATGTCACCAGAAGCTGATTTAGTAATGTAGGTTTTGTTGCACAGTAGCGACTCTTTGTTTCTTCTCTTGATTCATTTCTTGCTTGGGAAGACACTGTGCAGTAATTGAAAAATAGCATAAACTGAGACACTTTTGTCTTCAAATATTGGTGGCATTACTAAAGAGATGCTTCTTCTGACCGGGCCAGTTTTAAGAGATGAGATTTTATTTGTAATTTAAAAAGTGGCAAGGAAACAAACTAGAGAAAATCTTTATAATTATCCACAAAATAATTTCATGTGTATGTGTAAGACTAACTTGGGGAATGAAGGGTGGGAATAGTTAAACTTTTTATCAACAGGTTTTTTCCAGATAAGCTTTTCTAGATATATAGCTGAGGGGTTACTCTTCAATTCCTGGTTCATAACGTTAACATTTAAAATTTTGTATTTTAAACCCAAAGCACGAAGCATTAAATTAAAGAAGTCTTTGTCCCTGACATTGCAGTAATGAGTTCTACTGTGCCACCCTCCAGTAGGGTTGGTAATAACTAACTTAGATTTTGTTTTATGAGTTTTTATGTTACAGTTTGGATTGATGATGATACAGGCTAGGAATAGCTGATTGTGTTGGCAAGGGAATGAACATTCCTCTTTGTAGATCAAAATAGTTTGAATAGCTTTTGATATTGGATTTCATTCCTAACATGAAAAATGCCTTCTTCCCTTCTTCCAACAGAAAGAGTTGAATAGATAGAGTTTGCAAGCTGGGGCAGGTTTGACTTTCAGGCATTATGGGGTACAATATTTTGAAGAAAAATGCACCAAGAAGAGAATCCGGATCTGTTTGCCCCAGTTTTGCCATTTTATTTTGCTTTTGGCTCATAATGGATTTGGGTTCTGGCTGTTAATGTAACAAGCTGTTTACCTTGGCAGAGCTAGGCCTCAGACCAGCCTTTGCTGGCTAACACATATTAGCTTGAGCTCCCTGTCCGTGGAGTGTTTTCTCACATCAGGAATCATTGTGCAAACCTGGACACTGTTTTAGTCCAGTTCCTGAGGAGAAATCTAGCACAGCACTTCAAGGATGAGGTATGTTGTACCTAGAGATGTGCAGCAAAACTCAGATTGGCTTTTTTTTTTTTTAATGTGTCTGGATCAGTGTTACCTCCAGTATCCAGCTTTCATGAAGACAAAACTTCACCTCAAAAGAAACAAAAAAATATGTTTGACTGGTGGAATGAATTTTTCAAAACAAGTTTGAGAAGGTGGTGTGGTTTAACATGCTTTATCATGAAGTTGATTGAAAAACTGCAACTGCATGGACCTATAAATTATAAAGCAGTTTTTAGGCTGTCATATACTCTGCAACCTTCAGCAGTGTAATAGATGAGAATTTTGAGTGATCTCAGAAGTACTTTCCTGTCAGTTTGTCACAATCTGCACATTTGTTAGGTGTGCTCTTACTCCTCTTTCCAAACTGTGCTCTTGGTTTCCTTTGAAGAGTTTATAAACATCTTGATTGTGTGGTCCATTTTTGGTGACTCATATGTCTCTGACAGCTTGCACACACTTACATTACTGTAATCAAATTCTCTGAGAGGAGACAGCTTTTAAAAATATTTATATGTGTTTTTTAATAAGTGGAAACTTTTACAGACAGAGAAGATCCTGAACAGTAAAGAGGATTTTTGTTTGTTTAATCAAACTTCCAGTAAAACAAAAGTGTTGGAACAGCTGCAGCTGTGTGTGTGCAAATGTGCAAGGCATAACTTCAGTGCCTCCAGCCTACCCAAGCAGCTGTAGAGTCAACTCAACAGCCCCGTCCTAATTTTCTGGGCTGTGTTAGTCAGAGGACGGGAAGGAGGCAGGTGGAGAGGGGTGCTGCTGCTTCTCTTTTCTGGTGATGCACGAGTGGAGTGGGGTGTCCAGTTTTGGGTTCTCCTGTTCAAGAGCGAGATGGAGATACTGGAGTAAATCCACTACAGGGCCATGAAGATGGTTGGGATATTGGAACATCTGACATCTGAGGAGAGTCTGAGAGATGGGACTGTTGAGCCCCAAGAGGAGAAGGCTCAGGGTAATGTTATCAGTGTATCTGAATACGTGATGTGGTGGAGTAAAGAAAGTGGAGCCAGACTCCTTTTGGCAGTAGTCAGTGAAAGGAGGAGAGGCAATGGTCATGAACTGAAATACAGAAACGTCCATTTAAACATAAGAAAACCTTTTTCCTCTTATGGGTGATCAAACACTGGAATTTCCATCCTGAGATGTTCAAAACCTGTCTGTGAGTCCCTGAGCAATCAGTGCTTTAGCTGTTTCTGCTCTCAATGAGGGGGTCTGGTCTACAGAGGTACTTTCCAACCTCAAGTGGTTTATAATTTGGATAGTGGTTAATGGGTTCTACTCTACTTGTAAGCTGATAATAAATGGATTACCACCAGGGGCTCTCCTGGGACCTCTTTAACATCTTTAGCAATTAGTGGAGAAGGCAATGAGTGCAATGCACTCTTCTCAAGTCTGTGGTTGACACTGAACTTGTGGAACAGCTGCTGTGCGAAAGAGCAGAGGGACCTGAGGCTAGAGGAGCTGAAATAGTCTAGCTTGGAGAAGAGAAAATAGGAGACCATAATAATGGCCTTACAATACCTACTAGGAGGTTATCAAGACGATGGAGTCAGGCTCTTCACAGCAGTTCATTATGTAGTATAGCAGGCCTGCTGTGAACTGATTTTAGAACATTTTTGGGCTTCAAAGAAGAAGCAATAGATGAATATTATCAGCTGTAGCCTTGTGTCTGGGATGTATCTGAAAGTCAGAACAACTCTTTCAGCTATGACTTGCAGGCTCTGGGGGAGGTAGATGTTCAGCATTGTGACTGTGTGATATTTTGGGGGTGGAAAGGAATAACTCTGCTTTCTTGTCAACTGAATTTGATTTATTCTGCAGGGCTCATTATTTAGGCAGAACCTCTTTGCTTGCTGTCTGTGGTGTAATGGTTAGCTTTGCGAGCTGTATTGCATGTTTGCATGCCAAATCTTGCAGGCTTTATGCACAGTCATTGGTGCAGAAAGCAGATGCCTACTGCTACTTCTCATTTTGCTGTTTCAGTGGTTCAAGTGCTAAATGTTTAGTGGAACATCCTGGAGCATGGTTTTCCGCTGAAGAAAGCAGGAGTAAGGCTTTACAAATATGGCTATCCTTGACCTTGCCAATCTGTCTCTTCCTAGTAGGTATTCAATGGAACACTAAATATAACTATGGCTTCTATATTTGAATACCCCAGCTCTATTATTTTTGATTCTCCAAAGGAATTTTTCTGTCTTTATTACTTCCTTAATTCTCTACAAGGACTTTGTTGCGTGTATGGTTTCAAGGGATGTGAAATCCTCTGAGGAAAAGGCAAAAATACACCAGAAAATGGTAACAAACTTCTAGTGCAATTCTGTGACAGCAGACTTTCAGAGCAGTAGGAGTATTTCATCTTCAGATCCTCTGATGCTTAATCCCAAGTGAAAGTAACTTTTTCTCCCTGTCACGAAAGCCTGTGAGAGCATTCGTGCAGCAAAGCTTTGCGTTTCTGTATAAACAGCACTGAAACTCAGCAAGATGTAAAAAAAAGATACTCTTTAAGTTAATAATGATGTATTTATCAAAGTAGGTGGAGTGGCTTGGGATGCTTCTGAATTTGAGAACCTTTCCAGAAATAAAATGCTGAAGAAGTCCTGTGAACAAAAGATAAAATGTTGTCCAAGAAATAAAAATAAACTTTGTAATGCTGCCAGATTAGATACTGCTGAAGCATCACAAATTGATTTCCTTTAAACAATGAAGAAAAATCTCTGCCATTTGTTGCCTTAACCATGATGGGCATTCCCATGGGTTTTCTTTTTTTCTTTGGCCTCTCTTGTAGTAGTTATCTGTAGAATGTTACCATTACACGTTGTCTTTTTATGTCCTCTCTTGGTTAAGCCGTAGATATATTACTTTCAGTGAGAATATAATTCCTCCCAAAGGCATGGAAACTTAAATGTAATTATGCTTATGTGTGTTTCTCTTTTAGTGGAGGCGATAGTGGAGTTTGACTACAAAGCTCAACATGATGATGAGCTGACAATCACTGTAGGTGACATAATCACCAATATCAAGAAAGATGATGGAGGCTGGTGGGAAGGACAGCTCAAAGGCAGAAGAGGTTTGTTCCCTGACAACTTTGTAAGAGTGAGTACAAAGTGGAACTGTTCTTGTGTTGTGTGTATATGTTTTGTGTACTGTGCTGTTCAAGCTAAATATCAGCCTTTATATCATATTTCTTACATCCAAACCCCTAATATTTTGCAGTTCAGTGTTCTATTGAGACAATATTGCAAATAAAAGATTAGTTCTTTGCAAAGACAGTGTTGTTTTGATATTTGAAAATAAAAGTAGCTACCCTTATATTTCTCTGCTGTTTAGCATTTATGTTTGTGTGGTCTGGGAACAAAGTGATTATTTTAGAACAACTTACATATCATGGCATTTGCAATATTTTCTCTTCTCTTCAGTAGCCACTTCTCAAGAGTGCTTGCTTTGTTTTTGTAGAAGCTTTTTTGTGAACTCATTCCTGGCTAAACTAGTTGAGAATAATAAAAATGGATTATCCAAATGGCTGCGTATAAAAATGTAAAAATAAATAAAAATCATTATTTTGTATTTCATGTAATGTACCAAACAATTTGCAGTACTAGTGGTTTTAGGAAAGCCATTCAGTGGTTTTGAAATACCTATTGTTTTTACGGGACGTCTGTGCACATGCACATATTTCTGCACATGAGACTAGCTAGTAGTACCTCTGGGCTTCCTTGGTTTGTCACTGGAGACCTAGCCTGTTATTTTCTAGAAACCTCCATAAACTTGGTCCTCCACTATGGAAGGGAGAGCGAGAACTGCGATGAATCACACAAACCAGTTTTACACTAATCTGTTGCTACAGCTTCAGAGGATCTTTGGGACTTTACCCTTTCCAAGGGTCTAAGTATCTTTTTTTTTCCCTTCTTTTTCTCATTCAAACTATGTGAGCCTGTTGTGTCTTTAGATGTATGTATGTAATGAAGTCATTTTCATTTTGCTTTGGTAACACTGACAATGTTGAGGTAATTTGGGGAAATGGTTTGGTGGCAAACTTACCAAGCCCCTTGTGCGTGGGTCATGGGAGCCTCGGGTGTTCCTGGGGGGGACAAACATCCTGGCATCCTAATTCTTGTTTCTGTCATTGCCAAGTAGAAAGAACAGTTCTGTGTCTGTCAGGCAGCAGTGATTAGGAGGAAGTACCAGCTTCAATGAGATAAAAGGGAGTGGAGGAGGAAAATGGACACCCCATTTCTTGTTAAACTCTGAAAATCTGCACTTTGAGGTAGAGGAAGGAAATTATTCTGGGACTCATTGTGTATTGGTAATATTTTTATGCTTCAACTCTGATGAACTGTGAAGTTCTGTGGGACAAAAGCAGACTTCCTCTAAGCATTCTTCTGGCTGATCTTTGAAGTCTGCTACTGATTTTAAGAGGTGTTGGTTTTAGTGTTCTAAATAAATGTGGCCTATGAATTTCTGTCATGAAAATAGAATTATCTAAGTATGAAGCTTTGCAAGTTCTCCGCCTTAGTGCCTAATTTTTAAGGCTTCTTCTTTCCAAAATGACTTAGAACTGTGGCATCCTGTCACACAATTGAGAAATAAATGGCTTTTTCTCAATAGAAAATTCAAAACCAATGTTTAGAATATTTTTTTAAATAAAATATGACTACCTGCCTCTTTCCTTCCACCTCTGCCTTTTTTTTTTTTTTTTTAAAATCAACACCAAGGGCCGTTTTCTAAAGAACTAAAAAACAACCATTAAATTATTCCTCATTCTTATCTTGAACAGAAAGTCAAATATATTTTTCATAGTTGAGCATACTCTCTCTTAATTTACTAATGTGGAGTGGAAGATACAGTCTTCCTAAAAGTGTAGATAGTTTGTGAAGATCTTGAATGAAAACCTGTATTTTCCTTCCATTTTTCATGTGTAAATCTCACATTTGGAGTAGTCAAATGTAGCAGCAGTCCCATTAGAAAGTCTGTTGAGCGTAACCATTCTCTCCACTAAGACTGTAACAAATTGTAAACTTTCAATTATGGAGTTCTTTTTTAACAAGTGCACGCAGACTCCAACTTAGCAGCTCTCAGTTCATGATCCATTGCTATTCCGTTGTGTCAGAAGGTAACAGAGGCAGGCAAAAAGGGATGCTACTGATCAGGAGTGGAGTTGAATGCATCTGCAAATTCCCATTGCTTGGCAGAGTTGTTTGTAAGGCTAGTTACTTAAGTTATTCAGAGGGAAAAAATGACTACTGAAATTCTTGAGATATTTTGCATTCTACCTTCAAGTGGAGGGAATATTTTCATAAGGAGAAGAGCTTTTCTTCCCTGTGATTTTGATTTTGAAGAAATCGATGATGACATTCCAAAGAAACTGTTGGTTTTGAAAAAACTGAAGGTTTGGGCTAAAATGAAACCACTGAATTAACACTGTAAAGAGGCCTGAGTGATCTCTATTAGCATTTGTGCACATGTTCTGTAAGTGTGGTTTAAAGAGAAAAGATTTTGAAAGAAAAGATGTACAAAGTAGAAATGGAAAAACTAGGGAAATGCAGTGTGTTGTAATGTTTATGAAAATACTATTAGTACAAAGTGTTACTTAAGAAAATAGTATTTTTCAAGGGAGTACTAAGTTGTGAATGTGTAAAAGACATTTAGAGTTGCCTGTAGCAAAAGTAGTTTTAAGTTTCACAGAATAAATGCAAATTAGGAGACCAGGAGAAGAGGAGTTGTCTGAAGACAGATGCAAGAAAGAAAGAGGAAAGGGGAGGTAGCAATGATACGTATGCAGTACATGTGCAGTTATTTTTTTCAGGGGACTTTCACTGTGGAGTTGTTATCAGAGGTGCTTCCTGTTCTTGACTCTGCAAAACAACTGCTCTGAATGTCATATATTTTTGTATATACAGAGACGAAAAACCAGGTTCATACTCTCCTTATGCTCTGCAATTCAATATGCAAGTTGTAACAGAAAAGGTATTTGAAATTTTTCTGTTTTCACTGCTTGTTAGTCTGCAGCTGTGATTTTGTGAGAGATGTTTGCTTAAATACAAGAAAATTCTTCGGTCCCTCTTTAAGATCTAATTTACTCTAACAAAAGCGGGTTTCTACACAGGCTAACAGAGATACTCATGCTGAATTTATCACAAGAGATGGATAAAATGTGTATCTCATTGTATTTTTTTCAGTTTTCTTTGAAAATTCAAATAGAAAAATAGATGTATGAGTAGAGAATTACGTGCTCGGTTGTCTGGTTTAATCCTCAGTTACACAGCTGGAAAAGGAGGCAGCAGGTGTGATTGCAGTGACGTTCATTTGCATGGTACGTAGTTGGTTTTCAGTATCTTTCTAGTTTTAAAACTTCAACTTGAAATTCAAAATCTTTACTTTTATAACCAGAAGATGTGGTTGATGTGTATTAGTTTTTTTCTTTGTTTTTGGTTGCTTTTGTATTTGGTTTGTTTGTTTTCAATGCCATTAGGAGAGAGATGGAAGGCTTTTGATTTGTTTTTTTTTCTGGTCTTATTTTAACAAATTCTTCGTCTAACCAAGCTCTGCAGTGTAAAACTGTGTGTGACAGTATTGGAGACAGTTAGATTTTACTGATAGCAGATGAAGATTTAGAAAGCAGGAAACTGTGGTGCAGAGCCGTGCTTGGCAGTTTTAATTTACAAAGTCAATTCTATGTGGGATTGGATAGCATTATACTGGTAAGCTGAATTTTCTGCATATGAAAACCTTAGGGCTTGTCTGTACTCCAGAGGACTTGCCAATATTGCTATCACAACTAGGGAGGTAAATTTATTTTAAAATTAGCAAGAAATGTAGTGGTAGTTATTTCTGAAATTGTGCTCTGTAGCTTGGATTTCAGAAGCGATGAAACAGGACAGGGGCTTTGCGTAACTGTACTGGTGCCTCAAGTCAGAATAGCAACCTGGATTTCTTGTTAATCAAGCAGAATACAGTCTTTAAATAATGCACATTAGTTGTACAATGTCAAAGATGTTTGTGCTGAATCACAGGCACGCAGTGGAGATTCTTATCGGTTGTTTTTCATTTAATTTTCTTCTCTATGTGCTTTGGTTTCTTTTTGTTTTTTTTTTAATCTGTACAACCAACCAGAGATTGCAAGAGATTGTGGGTGAAACACAGGGTGATTCCTCGCTGAGACCCTCTGCTTTACACACCTCACACACCTCACACATCCCCATTCATGCTTTCTTAAAACTTTTCATAAGACTGGGCCTGTGCACATGCAGGGGCCCTTTACAGCCATAGTTCGGCTCCTGGGATGGAGAACATTCCCCATGTCTGATTTGCTGGCCCTCCAGCTGCTGCTTGATACCACTGCTTTACCTCTGCACTGTCAGTTACCACTGTGTCCACCTTTGCTTTAGGGCTTTTAAGTTCATATTGCCTTCACAGCTCTCCAAAGTACTCTGAATATTATTAAGTGTTGTCTGGGCCAGCTTTGCCTAAGTAGCCACTACTGAAAGTTGTGGCATCTGCCAAGGCACTGAGGTTATATGCAGACTAGGGAAAGCAGTGTTATTTTTTCCTGTATCTGAAAAAGGTAACTTGCTTTATGGGTCAGTGAATTATTACGGGGCTTTTTTACATACTTGGCAGGAATTTGCAATTCAATTAATGACCTTTTTTGTTGGAAATCTTACTAGAAAACTGTCTACATATTTGTTCTTATGAAATGTTTTAGATTTTGGTGGACCTGGCAGTGCTGGGTTAGCAGCAGCACTTAATGATATTAGAGGCCTGTGAGTCTGATTCTATCCTAAATGTTCTCCTGGGAATGAGAACCCAGGAGAACTAGTTTTTTATTCCAGGTTCTGGGTATGGCCATTAAACTTGTTATCTTTATGGTGAAATACAAGAGAATGTAATTGCTGAAAAACTTTCTGATCAGTACCATCATGCGAAAATGTGGGGTTTTTTTTGTTTGTTTCTGTCAACATCAATTAAGATTTTGTGGTAAGAAACATGGCATCACTGTTGTGCTGTTATCTATGATTGCTGCTGTTGTTACTTTTACAATGGTGAAAGCAAAACTGGGAAGACAGTCTTCCTCTCGCAGCCCATCTACCCCACAAAGACAGAGATCCACCAAGATGGTCTTGTACCAGTCAGCACTCTCTGACCTGGCAGCATTTGCCTTTCGAAGGGAATTCAGCACAGAGCAGCAGCAGCAGCACTGGATGCCCAAGGAATGATTAGAAATAATGTCACGCCTCAACCTGTTTGTCTGGCTTCAGAGGAGGTGAGGGAGCTCCCAGTCAGGCAGCTGCCCTGTGTTTTTGGCCTGGAACTCGAGATACTCCCTGGCAGCAACAGAGGCTCTTTCCCATTCCTTGTTGCAGCAAACTGGTGATACTCTCAGCTGGATGGGAAAGGTGCCGTGCTTACTGCAGTCAGCAGAATGGATCCTGTATCTTCCTCGTGAGGACAAGTGGGGTGTTGGCTGGCCTGTGGCGATCAGTTCGTTGGATATGTTTTGATGCCAGGCTTGGAAAGGGGGATTCCTTGAGGGTGTCTAGGGTGTGGGAAAGAAAGGAAAGAAGGGTTTCTGTTTGAGGCTGTCAGCTGTTGAGTGTTCTGTGGGAGCCAGCGTGTGAATGTTTTATGAACTATGCAAAAGTGAGAGGGTTTTAAATGCATGTGGCAGTCAAGCAGTGAACACGTGGCAACGTGAAGCTTCAGTGTTAAGGTTTTTATTAGCTTTTAGTGACTAGTACTTTATATTGCAACATTATTAGTACAAAGTAACTTTCTGGAAAGGAAGTGTCTTCCTTGTGGTTAAATATTGATAGAACTGGTGAAAAATGAGGAGTTTGGAAGCAAAATGTGTTGCTTTTCATTCTTTAATATGCATTGCAATTGCTGATGCTTAAAGAAAACATAAAAATACATTCTTATTTAAAATACACATACTATTGCTTCACTGATAAAGTTCAATGTCAGATGGTATAAATTTATATGCTAAAGAGACTCAATTATTTCCTCTCTTTGATCAAATTTGTCTTTTGTATATTGAAGGAAACCTCAGTAGAGTGTTTCTATTTAATATATGCTGTTGTTCAAATTGTAAATTAAAAAAAAAATGCTAAAAAGGAAACTAAACACTTCTCTTTTTTCCCCTTCCTGAGACTCCAAGCTGTGAGGAAGAGGAGAACATAATCAGAGATTGAAACAAGGACTGAAAGTGCTATCTAGAAGTTACATTTTCAAAGATATAACTTCTTTGGAGCTGTAAAATTATAACTCTTTAAAGCAGCTTCAATTTATTCAGAAGTGATTTGTACATTGTATTAGCTGTACATTAGACATGGAAGTCAGTGAGTGTTTGGCAATGGCCTCTCAAAGCAGCTTCCCTAAGGATTTACAGAATTGGCAGAATGAGATGCCTGACAGCATTTCTCCAACCTAGTCCTAAAAGACTGAGAGGCAAAGAGAAGGTGTCCTGACCTTATGCTTTCTCTTCCCTAAAGTCAGTTTCTTTTTTTCTTTTGGGGTGTGTGCATTTTATTTTGTTGTTTGTTTGGGTCTTTTTTTTTCCTGGCAACTTTCCCAGCTCCGGATGCTTTTATTTTCTCTGTAGCTTGTTTATGTGTGGGTGGGTATGTTGGTAATCCATGTATTTTGGTCTGATTCATTTTTGTGCTTGTTCTGGCAATTGTTTTACTGGGGGAGCGGACTGCTGTGTGAAACTCTTGTAGGTAAAATCTGTAGAGGTTCTTGGCAGCATTTACATGCAGTGTATTGCAAAGCATACTTCTACAGCTTTGGATTTACAGAGTACAGCTGTGTATCTTATCATAGAATTGTCAGGGTTGGAAAGGACCTTAAAGATCATCCAGTTCCAACCCCCCTGCCAACGGCAGGGACACCTCCCACTAGACCAGGTTGCTCAGAGCCCCATCTCTTATCTTTCCTGACAGGACCAAATACCTTGTTAGAATTCTTAAAACACATTAACAGCACAAGCTCCTAGAAAGTGAGCTGCAGTTCAGTCCCACTGCCGTTTGAAGCTGAGAATACTTGTTGATATTTCCACGTTTCTTGCAATTTAATTACATAGCCCTGAGTTGGAGTCTCTCAACTTTAGGAAACATTTTCTGATTTGAACCTTTTCCTTTTCGTTTTATCTTTTTTTGTTGGTTGGTTGGTTTTTTGTATGTTTGTGAAAAAGAGTATAAGAGAAACAGTATTTTCAGTGCCTGTGGGGTAACTATGGCATTTAATTGTAATTGCAAAGGGTTGTGCTTGCATTCAGGCTTAGCCAAATATTCTATTTACTCTACTGGAACAATTCAGCCTGTATCTGGAAAATCTACTGATTGTCTTTCAGTTTGTATTACTTAAATATTAAGCAACATTAACATCAAATAAGACTGAAGATGAGAGCAAAAGGGACATGTGGGAAAAACACATCTATTTGGGATTATAAGACTAGCTGTTCTAACTGCTGCCGTCATGATATAATGATACTGTTCACTTCTGAGTATTCCAGTCCTGATCAAATACTGTCATTTATTAACAGTAAGTATATTTATTATATTTATTAACACTGCATATGTGGAGGAGTTGGTTAGCGTTGATTTTGTTTGTTTGGGTTTTCTTTGTTGTTTTTGGATTTTAGTTGTATGTAGAGGAGTGCTTTTTTCCCTGAAGTGTCATCCGTAGACCATTTAACAACTTTCATATAACAGCTTTCATGCTTTTGTAAAGTGCACATCAACTCAAATGGGATACTGTTGGCGTTATTTGCTATTGGATGTAGTATTTGATCAGGTATCTTTGTATTCAGTGTCTGTAAGTACTGTAATCCCCTTCTAGAATATTGTGGGAACTATTTGGGATACTTATGGTGAAGGCAGAGTCCTGAAAAGGTCCCCCTTTTCCTGTCATCACCTAATTATTTACTCTACTAGAATGTCACTGGTGCTGTTAGTAAAATTATAATATGATAGAATATTATGGCAGTTTAGGTCTATGATCAGCACACGTTCCGTTCAGAGTTGGAAAGAGACAAGTATATGTGAATGTCTTAATGCTCACTTTTGGGCTCTGTTACAGCCATATGAAATCTATTGGTTTTTTTTTATATAGACACTGTAGTCATTCAGTTACCCTTGGAAAAGACAAAGGTGTGAGTAAACTACCATCATGTAATAAGATGAGTTATTTACTCACTCTGAATTCAGACTCCTTCTTCAGTGATGGATACTTAGTGCCGATGGTGGTGACAGGAGGTGGTGAGGGATGGAAGGGAAGAAACAAGTAGGGCATAAACTTAAAGAAAAAACATTGGTACCTCCCACCCAAGAAGGAGGAAAAAGGTAAACAAACCTGTCATCTCTACAGAAGGTGGTAATGACTTCTGCTTTTATAGATTTTTATGACTGGGAATATTGAGAGACATACATGCAGTACAAGTCATTCAAGACTGTGCAAGGTGTTGAGCGTATGTATCTGCTGCTTCACAAAACTTTGATTTCTCAATTTCCCACTGCATGGGGACTCACTACACCCTTTGAAAGATTAATTTAGTACTTGTTCTTCCTGAGAACTTGCATTTACCTTCCCAGAGGCTATAGGCCAGTATTATCAAAAGCCTTGATTAAAAACAACCTTTCAACAGAAACCATCTCTAAAACAGAAACTTGTTTCATAACTTTCATGATTGCTTATGGCTGCATGTTATTGCCATTATTTTGGCTGCTTCATGATAACCAGCTTAGTTAAACCTTGGCTTCCCTTTTAGACAGATAGACAGATTAGATAGATAAGTGGTCTGATGTATCTGTCAGTATTTACTTAATAATTGATACCACAAAGCAAATGAAACTCCTTTACATCTTTTTTTGGCTGAAAATGATTTCCTGTTTGGAGCCAAGAGCATCATGTCATCCAGCTTTCCTTTTGCCACCTGTGTTTATCAGCTTTTTGGAACTTGAAGGCTGGGTTTTTTTAGTTCTTGTTCCTTTTCACCAAGCTTTCTTATCGTGCTGCCCCGGGACCCTGACAGCATATGTGCAGACTGCCCATCTTACCGTGTGTTGCTGTCATGTTGTCTGCATCATGTGGCTGTGGCACTTTTGAGACATGGTTGTCAGCTGTTGCCAAATCACTGGCTCAAAGAACATCTAGTAACTATAGACAGAAGAAGGGTAGCTGCAAATCTTAGTGTTTTATTTCTCCTTCCCTAATGTCCCATGTCTCAATTTTATTGTACGATCAAGCACAAAGACAAAATCAATCTGTTCCTCCTTTAAAAGTCCTTCTAATATGACCTGAGTTGTTATTCTTCCAGGGTTTAGTTAGAGAAATACACCTGGAAAAGTGCTTGTAATTCAGAACTACGATGTTAACTATCTTGAATAAATAATACCTGAAATTCACCCACCAAATAGCTGCTCACATGTCTCAGTGTAGCTTTTCAGCAAGTTTTTTAATGCTTCACTTTCATTTTAGAGGAGTCTACTTCAAAATTTAGTTGCATATTTTCTATAAAATTTGTTTTGTGGAAAAAATTACTTATATGGAACTACCTAAAATACACTGTTGTGCATGTACGAAAGGGCATATGCTCAGTTGTTTTCTTCTGTTCCCACACAGCTTCTTCATTCTGTGACCTTCAGTCAACTCATAATGGTCTGTGGTGTACTTTTATCTCTTTACGTTTCTTTGACTCTGTGGGATCTGTACTCAAACCAAAAGCACCTGAAGACCTACGGTTCTAAAGCTGAGTTGATCAGTTTTCATGAACGGTTTGTCACAAGTAATGACAGTTAATTTAAAATCAAAACCTGATTTGTTACTGATGTTTTGTAATTGTACGGAATGCTAAAGCTAAATTAAATTCCTGAAAGGAATTAGGATTTGTTTTAGCTTGCTGTGAGATCTGGCCAGTATTTTTCCCCGTGGAAGGAAAGATCATATGTACTTTGAAACCTCCTTAACTGAACAGTTGAGGGCATATGCTTTGAAAACTGTTGTACAGAATAAATTCCCAATGCAAGTATTTCACTGAAGTTGATGGAATGGCTGGGAGGATGTAACTGCTTATATGCACCAGCTCTTGTAGGACTGAGCACTGAATTTCACAGTCCTTAATTGCTCTGCTGTTCTGTATAGAAAACTTCTAATTTCTGTATTGTCAGCACACATGGTTTTTTTTTAGTGGTCATTTGAACTTCTTCAGCCTTTCAGACAATGTGAAAATTTTTTTAGACAATTTAGTCAAACTGTCTGGTGGACATCAGAGAAAATTTTACTATAGTGTTAGAAGCCGGAGAGCTTCTGCTGTGAAGCAGCTATACAGTGAAGCTTCAGGGCCATCCAGTAAAACCCTGTACAGCAAGCAAACATGCTATACAAGTAAAAGCTCAATTAGTTAAACCAGTTTAGCTAGTTTAATTAAGTCATTGGTAAGGACTTCTGCTGGTTCACTTACAAATCACACCTGCCAGGGTTCCTGCTCTAGCTACGCTGGCAGAAGTCTACAAGTCGGTCCTGTTTTAGGCAATTCCACTTTGGTTGTTTCTGTCGTATATAGCACATTGTTGCGATGTAATCTTTCCCTTTTTTCCCTTTCGTATCTTTCCACTTTCCTTCTCTCCAAGGAATTTACAGCACTGCTTCTTAGTTAATGTAGCTGCTCTTGGATGTAGTTATTAGCCACCTGCCTCTCTACCCAATACATTTTCTGCACTTTTGGAAGACAGAAGAGAAGTTTAAGGTTTGAATTCTGTGAGTGGAAGAAACAGAGGATAGTTAGTATCCACATTTTATTGTCAAGTGAAAGAATGAGAATAATGGTAGACGTGTAAGTGGTTCAATATGGTAGTGCAGTATTTAATATCCAAATAACTATTGCTGTGTTATAAAACACCAATATTTTTGTATTCAGCAGTTTTTAAATGAGACAACTAGAAGAGAGTGCATGGACGGTTTCTTTAGTGTTTTTTAAGTGAAAGGGATATCTTTTTTTCTGGGGAATCTTATTTAAGATGAACCCATAGTAACCTAATTTCACTATGCAGACCTTCACAGGTAATGTAGCTAGAGTACCAAATGACATTGTTTAAAATGTTAATGAAGCATCTCCTTGCACCACAGAAGCCATCGCTGTTCTAGTACAAAACTGAAATTGTGTTCAGTGTTGTGCTGACTTGCAGCTCCTTTCTGCTGAGAGCACGTAGGTGAAAAAAGAAAAGCTGTGTAGCTTGTAATGTGTTCGACTGCTTTCATGCAAGTAGTAAGCATGGTGTGACTAAGCAGAGTTTGACGAAGCACAAGTTTGATCAGGAAAGAAACAGAATTTATAGGAAAAGGCATGGTAGAAATGGACACAGCACAAACCCTGTAAATTCAGGCAGTAAATTCTCTGACAGTGTTGGTAAAAATGTGTTCTAATATCTGCAAACAATGTGGAATACATGGGAGTTTCTCTAGAACCTTGTTCACACCCTGCTCCTAGCCTATGCCATTTCCTTCCTTTTCCTGTTTCCAGCTTAACCTGTTGAAAATTGTTATCAGAAGTTGTTCAGCATAATGCCTGTACCTGAGTTTAGGAAAGCTAGCTTCTCAGGTGTCAATTCTACCACACTGCCTTGCGTTAAAGGTTAGTGGAGAAAACCCGTGGTTCTTACAAAAGAAATCTGTCATAGCATATAATAATAATTTCCCACAGGAATGGGGAACGCAGCAGTGTTTTGATTTTTGTTTTATTTTGTCAAATGTCATTGAGTAACTCTAGGTTCCAAATTACAAAGCATTCTCCCCTCGTTTCATCATTGCTGCAACCTAGACTGATATCTGAAAAACACGTTATTTCCATTCATACATCATAAAGGTGGAGTAGACAGATCTGCTATAATGCCTTACCTGGAAGAAAATATCAGAGGAGATTAAAAAATTGATTTTCTCTGAAGGAATCTTGAGGGAGGCTCCTGGGGACTAGCAGAAAGCATTGTTCAGTTGTTTGTGTTTTCAAGAAAGAAAAGGAGAATTTGAGGCACTCAAGCCTCACATTGACCTCCTGGAAGCCATTTCCATACATAGGAAGAAGCTGGTTGGGAGTAGTCAGCGTGTATTTATGAAGGTGAAGTCAAGTCTGACCAAGCAGTTAGCCTTCCATGATGAGATTACTGGATTGGTGGAGGAGGGGAGGGCAGTGGATGTTGTCGATGTTGACTTCAGCAAAACTTTTGATGCTATCTTCCATATCACCTTCATTGACAAAGTGATGGAAAGGCAGACAAGGGAAGTGGACAATGAGTTGTACTGAAAATCGTCTGCAGTACCAGGCTGAAAGGGTTGTGCTGAGCAGGACAGGTCCAGCTGGAGACCAGTCACTGGCCGTGTGCTGCGGGGGTGGATAATGGGACTGATGCTGCTCAGCCTCTTCTCTAATGACCTGGATGACAGGACAGAGTGCACTCTCCTCAAGCTGGCAGATGGTGCAAAACTGGAGGAGTGTTTGACTTGCCAGAGAGTTATGCTGCCACTCATAGAGGCCTCAACAGCTGGAGAAATGGGCTGAGGGGATCCTTGTGAGCCAGGGGAAGTGCCAAGTTGTGCACGTGGAGAGGAATAACCCCAGGTTGAGTGGCTGGAGAGCAGCTTGCAGATCTCTTTGATTCCACAGTTAGAAACATTCCTTTAGACTATATTAATGACCAGTTTTTATCACTTGCTGTTTTGCAAGCACTCTTCTTGTGAATTAAGATGGCTTTTTATTTTGTTCCCCGTGGTGTTTCATCAGTCTTGTTTGCTCTGCTTCGCACAGCAATTGAAGGTCTTCTCTTTGCTTGAGATACTGATGTAAGGTAGGCTTTCATTTTCTTGAGAATAATACAGCAATTCTCAGTATTTTACTTCTAGCACATTTTCAGGTGCTGGACAGACACTGCCTGGTAAAGGATGATCCAGAGTGTTCTGCATTAAACCTCAGTATTGCACTGTGTATTGACTTTGACTCATCCATTATCCATTGAAGAACTTCCCTTTAGTTTCAGTAACATGTAAATCGTTTATGGACCTACAGTTGTCCAAGGGGCTCAAAACTATGGGAGATGTAAAATCTGCTTGTTGTTCTGAAAACAGTAATTTTCTAGCTAGTCTGGGTTGCTATAGCTTTCTGTGAAACTCATCTCATTATTAAGCTGTACATAAATGATTGTTTTGGATTTCTTCATGGCACCAAAACTGCTTGTCTCATTAGCTACTAGATGTATAGTTTGGTCTTTTCTCCAAAATTACTTTTTACTGGTTTGGTTGTGTGCCTTTGTGCATTAATTTGTGAACCCTATCTGTGAGTCATCATGCTGTCTGATAAGCAGGATGCAGGCTGGGATGAATTTTGTTGAAGAAGTCATACACTGAAGTGAGCACCAGGTTTTTTGGTTACTTGAAATAGCCTCCATTTCACAGTTCCCATAGAGCCATCTTTTCTATACAACTCTCTTTCTTTTACTGCTAATTATAACCTTCTCTTATGAGCTCTTGCAGTCAGAGAATTCCCAAACTGTAACAAGAGGAAAGAAGGATTTAATAATTTAGAGAGAAATGATTGAGTGAAAGGGAAGGGAAAAACGATTATGGAAGACAAAAGTTGTGATGTGTATGGGGCTTTATGTGCCTTTGTGGAATGATTAAAATAATTTGGCTGCCAAATGAATCACACTCCTCTTTTGTCATTCATGGATCGCTCTGCAAAGATAGAGCCTTCGTAATGAACAAGATCTTTTCAGATTAGAGCATTTGAGAAGCCTGTTCCGTTTTGAAATAAGATTTATTTTCAGCAGCCACAGTCGAAGCGAGTTGTACCTGTAAGAAGGAAGTAGAGAAAGCAAAAAAATCTTGCAGCAGTATTTTGTCCCTGAGTTCAGTGACATTTGGCATAGGCCAAGCCAAGATAGAAAATTGTCTAGATGTGGAAATAAGAGTATTTACCTCTCCTAGGCAAACCTAGGACAAACTTGCAAGAAACTGGTATTAGGTTAATATTACATTTAAGTAAGGAAAATAGAGGAACAGTGAAATGATGGTGGAGATGTTGCAGGAGAATATTGAACATTTTAATGTATGACTCTGAATGTGTGAGTGTCTCTTCTCTATCTTCAGACCACACTGAACTTTCTTGCAGTCTCTGAGCAGGAGCAGAAAAGGCTGCAAACTGTATGGACCAATGTTGTGTTTTAAAATGAAGTATCTATAGGGTTTGTTTGTAGTCTTTTTCATTTTTGAAACTCACTTTTTAAAATTATATTAATAAGAATTAATAATTGCCTAAGGACAAAGCTTTTAAAGTTGAATCAGTAAAACCTGTTTTGTTTTTTTGCATCTATTACCTTTGCAGAGACTTGAGTGTCGTTCAGAATTCTCTTTCCCTCTCTGTGGCAAGAGTGGTATGTAGATTGTCTTCCGTGGTCGCCCCTAAAGATCCGAGTTAGTTATGACTGCTGTTTTGGATAGGCATGTCTGCAAACTGTGCCATTAGAACCTACTGGAAACATTGATTGTTCAGGCTGATGAATCTGTGCTAGAGCAACTCAGCACGCCTTAGTTCCACAGCTAATTACACTTAAGGCCTCAGGGCTGCAAATTCCCTGCATGTTAAGAACTGAACACTTGCATTATTCTAACCTTCTTTCTCCTGAATACCTGGTTAATACCTAAGTAATAACTGCATTATTTAAAATTGCTCATGCATTTATGTAACTTTGCCTCTAAAATCTTTAGTGATACCTCTAATATTTGCTTATAGTAAAATAGATGTGAACAGTCAAGAAGGATATTAGCTCTGAAGTTCTGATAGCTGTTTAGTGGCTGCTGTAGTGGCTTCCCTGGCACCAGCATTTAATCAGACCCGTTAGTACTGTTTGGTGACACCCTGAGCACAAAATATGCTAAACAAAGCTTAATGTTCTGCAGTACAGCCCTACCAGTGCAGATGGCAAACAGCAGTTTCATTCTTTGTGAACTTGGACCGCTTGCTCAGTGTTTGCATAAATTCAGGCACGATCTGATGCAAGGAAAAATACCATCTAGTTGTCTGTTTTCAGAGTAGCACGCCAGAAGTAAAGCCAGTTAATGACAATGTTTTCTGATTGGAGTTTCAGATGTTGGGGTTTTCTTTATGGTAAAACATGAATGATTGAAATAACAAGTTATTAATATAAGTAATACATGTAAGTAATGCGATCAGAGGATCTATTCAGCTTGCAGATGAACTCAAGATTTTGGTAAGGAAAATACAACCTAATAGGGAAGTTACTTTACCCTTTGAAGTGGAATTACAACAATTGTAATGACCAACATTTAGGAAGAGACTGTCCCACTGAATTCTGCTGGAGTTAGAAAGAAGAGGTGCTGTCATCATTTTGCTGTCTTGCAAACCTTGTTACAAGCGCTGTGAACTGTGGAAGGAAATGTAACTGCCCTCTTTCCTTGAGAAGATGCTGACAAAAGCAGCAAGGGTGAGGTAAAGGCTGCAGCAGTTTTTTTTTGCAGTAGCTATTTCCACATCAGTTTTATGGCCATTCTGTTAAAATGGGAAGAGTCACTATTGCTGTACTTTACTGACACAAATAACCTAACCCAGAAGAATTTACAGCTCAAAGAATGCAGAATAATGCAATGAAAGCTTAGAACTCTTGAGGTGGTTTCCTCATATAGTGTGACAATGAGCATCTCGTATCCTGTAGGAATTCTTAGAAGCTACTTTTATTCAGGAGCAAAATTCTTTTCTGTATTCCTTTATTTTTTTTGTAAAAAGAGTTTTTGCCTATTCCCATGGGATGACCAGCTGACTCACAAAAGCATAAAACTCGACCATGTTTATTCAACTATGATAGCCTATCATGTCAAACACATTTTCTCCACACTGTATTTCACTTTAAAAGATCTTTAGTTCAGTAATTTTTGTTTGTTTTTGACAGAGTTCAGAAAGAAATTTATCTACTTGCTTTATAAAACAGAATAAATCTGGAATAGATGAATTAGCATCGCTGAAGCCTGAGGCATAAGTTTAATTAGTTACTGGAATAGCTTCCACTGCAGCTATTATGCAGTACATACCTCAGGGAATGTTCATCTCAACGGATTTATAATGTCTTATGCTGCCTGGATTTATTTGACCAATGTTAAAGAAATGAGAGGGAAGTGTTAGGGAAACTTTTTTCATTAATTCCTGAAATTATGTTGGAATTTTTAAGCATATAACTCTGGCTCATGACCTCCATACATTTTATTTTTTTTTTTTAATTTTATTTTTATACTTTCTAGAAAAGGCTTTTGAAAAGGCTGAGATATTAGGGATTTATTACACTTCTGTAACAAAATCCTTCTTAGGTACCAGAACAGTTGTTGAATTTTTTGGTGTTTGTCCACAATGTTGAGGTCCCAAAACTGAAGGCTGTAGTTTCAGGTCATGCCTGCAATGCCAGCTTGAATGTGTGAGAAACCAAGCATAAAGTTTCCTATCTGAAGGACAAAGGGGAAGATGGGATGAGGTTAGAGGAGCCTGAGGATCTTACCACACTACTTAGAAGGGGTCAGTGGAAAACTATTAATAGCTAGCATGCAGTACCATGGATTTACTTTTCCTTGTCTTGAAACTCCTTAAAGCCAGCTGT
>JANHFX010008490.1:0-27690 GCA_027560015.1 Chloroceryle amazona
CAATACATTTTCTCTAAATCTTTGTGCTACTGTGGAAGGAAGCACGGGTCTTGTGCTGGGGTGGGGGCGAACGGGGCTGTGGGTGGAAAGGCCAGAGCAGCCTTCCGGGTGAAAACACCCATCTGCTGGAGTCCCCCCTCTTTTTCTTTTAAATAATTTTTATTTTTATTCCTAGCGAGAACGGTGTGGTCAGAAGTTGCTTCCTGTAGCATTATCTGCGGTAGATAAGTTAAAACTGGATGGCGTTGACGCAGCTTTGGCGAGCGGCAGCGTTGAAAAGTTAATTCCAGGTTGAGGTAATGGTTGCTCAGTGGACAGACAGACGGACGGACAGTGATCTGGTATGAAGAGAGCGAGGAGGGGTCGCTAATGAGAGAACAATTATTTACCGTGGTGTAAAAAAGCTCCCGGAGGAGTTGGTGGGGATTTAGGTGCGTGCAAAATCTTGCGTTTTGCTGTTTTGCTTCGTAGACGGCAACCGGGAGAACTTCCGTCCCTCCCTTTGGGAACAAAGACGAGGAGGCACTTCTGACAATTAACATAAACCGGTTCAGTGACCTATTAATTAAAGTGAAGATGTGCTCTAGGGAAAGAAGGGAAATCCAAGCAGCTGACAAAGGCACCCTTGCAGAGCTGAGCTCCTTTAGGGCCTTCGCCCCGCCGAGCGCTCCCGCGCGCTCGCGGTTACGTGCGAGTGGTTAGTGGGACCATTGCCACGATATCTGACGGTTGTTAAGGGCTTATATTGATAACCAACAGATGTATACGTAGCCTGCTTTTAGAGAAGATACTTAATCTTGGGAACTGGAGTGTTCCAGTAAGTTGTGTTCTCATGGAGACAGCAGCGTCGCTGGCTTCCCTCTAAATCTCTCCGTTGCGTTTATCTTTTAACTCTGCCGTACCCAACCGGCTTGCCTGACGTTGCGCTTGGGCTGCCTTTGCCCCAAGAGGGATTTTTGAAAGCACCCCTCTCAGCTGCAGGGTGGAAGCTGGGCCTGGGAGGTGGGTCCAAACGGCGGTCGGTGGATTCAGGCGCAGCGTGGCGCTCCTAATGAGAAGCCCAGCTGTCCTCCTCCTTCATCATTCTCAGCTGCTGCGACGGAGAAAGGGGGACAGGGTTGCGAGCGTGGTGGTGTCCCGGGAGTCTGCTTTGCAGATTAAAGAGCCTCCCTCTCCGTGGCATTTGGCGAACTGGTAACGGAAAAAGCAGGAAACCCACCGCCCTCTTGTCACAGGCAGTAATGAGATGCTTGTTTCTTTTTCCAGACCCTTCTGAGACCTAGGAAAGCAAAGCATTACCCCATCCTCCATTGTTCCGAGGGGTGCTGCTGGATGGAATATAGAAATGGAAACTGAAGTTATTGCATGGCAAAGCGAGAAACGCTGGCAAAGCCGTCTCGGCCGTTGCTGGCGGAGTGTTGTAGACGGTGCCTAATTTACTCACCTGCAGCCTAGAAATGGATTTTGTGAAAGAAAAATTAAAACATGCCTGCTAGGCCGCAGGGAGACCAGGGAAACCTTCTGTCTCCCTGGCAAGTAGTTAAGTTTTATTGTTTGCTGTATTTTTTTCAGTCTCCAGGCAGTTAGCATCACCTTTTGCCAAACCCGAGCGTCGTGTTAACTCGATGGAGTTATTCAAAGACGGGCGTTCGATACCTTTATGCTTTTACCAATCGTACACACTTGTGCTTTAAGCTGCAGCCCCTCCCTGCGTTTTCACGATGCTTTTTGAGTAGTTTTTGTCACAGTGCTTTTTCACCCCTCATTCAGCGAGAATTTCCTCGGCGCGGAGGTAGCGAAGTTGCCTGTCGGTGCTGTTTTCCCTCCATCAGTGGTACCGTTGTCTCCTTGTGAACCGACTCACAGTTCTTGACCCGGCGATAAAAGGCGCGTCGGGCGAGGCTCGTCCTTGCGCGCTCGGACTAAAAACGTCTTCCGAATCGCAGCGAACCCGTCACGCGGGTTTTATCGTGGGGACCTTGCCTGGAGTTTGCCAGCGGGGACTCTCAAGTACGACACCCAAGGCCGTGTTCCGCTTGCAGACTGGCTCGTTGTCAAAGAACAGGGCGATTGTGCGTGGATAACGCAGGGTGCTTGGGGCCCCCCTCGCCGGCCTGTCGCACGGTGCTTGTCCGCTGACAAATCCATTGCTATTCTTTGCTGTTGCTAAGGCCAGCGACACAGAAAGCTCCACGGAGCGGGGGGAGTCAAGGGAAGCCATTGTCTTCTCTCGTTATGGGTAACATTATAAAAAGACAGTCTTGTGAGGCAAGTCACTGAATTAACACAACTCGGTTTTGACAGCAGTTGTTATTTTCAGCGCCACTCTTTGCTCGTCCTGATCTGTTTCTTCATTTCTGAAAAGACTTTATAAACCTCTCCTGCGGTTGAGTAGGTTATCCTGGACCTGTAAAAAAAAAAACCCCAAACTTTAAAACCAGCAATTGGACTAGAAAATATCCTCAGTTCCAAAAAAAAATCAGCTTGGTAAGTTCTCTCGGGATGGGAATTACAGCTTAGTTGCAGGTACTTCATCTTATATCTCCGAGGAAAAAAAATTAAAGATAGTTCTGGTAGGCGTGCCATATGGTAACAGGGCTGTGTTACCCTACGCTGGCAAAACTTACGTAAAAAAGGAGCTGGATGATGAAAAGCATTTATTTTAAAAAGGAAAAGATTCAGTTTTGTGATTGGGGCTGTGAAACTCTTTTATTAAAACAAAAAAGAGAAAGAAACAAGCCATTCGTGTATTAGTAAATCCCTCTCGGGACATTTCAGTGAATAGTTTTTTTATACCGTGAGATTGATGGAAGTAGCTGTAACTTGGTGGGGCTTTGCCAGAGCTGAAGGGGACCTGGCAAGTCAGGGTGAGCAGAGTAGCTGCTGTCCAGGGCACCTCCGTTTTATGAATCCATGCAAAACTTGTAAAGCAACCCAGGGGAAAGGTGTGCTCTGCCTTCTCCGTCACGTTCCGCAGCTCGGCGGAGCCTGGCAGCTGCTTCTGCTGCCGCACGTGGGTTTAACATGAACATGGGTTCAAAACTTAGCTGGAGTCTCAGCTTGTTTGTATATGTATGCGCAGAAGGTGCAGCGGGACGTGACTTTCTTTCCCCCTTGCATCTCTTGCAGAGTAAAACCAAAATCAGAGCTGGCGTGTTTGTTTCCAGCTGGACAAGCATTGTGGCCTGCCTGCTTTCCCAGCCTGCCCGTGCTCTCGAAGAACACCGTGGCCGTTTGCTGTTTTCCCTTTCCTAGACGCTGACTTGCTGAAAGTTGTTTCTAAAGCAGGCAGGGTTTTTTTTCAGCTTACTCTAGCTGGAGAGCCACCATCCGCTTCAGGAATGCTCCTTCTGTAGTTGGAGACGTGGTGTTTTATCTCCTTGTTACCCAGGACTCCCCCAGAAGACTGGTAGGCGCTTCTAAACTGGAATTTTCTTCGCTGAAAATCAACGTGTAGGCATTTACAGTCTGATAGAAATGGGAAAGGGATGCTCGTCAAACATGCAGAGGTTGTTCTCCCTGCTTTTTCATGTACTCATTTTCTTCAGTTCTAGCTTGCCCAGTGCAATGCTGCTGTGCAGGCTGCGTTCCGGCAGCGGAAATCAGAGTAGAGGCTCTTGACACCTGACTGCGTTACCCCAGAATCTGTTGTTTAACCAGCACCCTTAGTGATGAATTCAGTTTTTCATTTGTTTGGCCGATCTTTTTTTTTTTTTTTTGAAAGAGTACTGGGAATGAAGAGTCTCTTGAGTTTGGCTGAGTAAATTGGAGAGAAAACTGTAAAGTTGCTGCCAACTTTGTAAAGAAATTAAAAAAAAATAATTGTGTCTTAGTAGTTTTGAGGAAGGCAAAAGGATTCCTCAGGGGCAGAGTTTATACAAAATCAGCTCTGACAATGAGCTTTACAAACAGTCAAACGATGTTTGCTTGCTTGCTTGTTTGCTTTTTCTTTATTTTCTTGTTGTTTTTAGCTGCTGGTAGATTTCTTGGTTAGCATTCGGAGGGAGCATCAAGGACCCAAAAGCTTCCAGAAACTGTGGCAATCACAAACTGACACAGAGGTATCCACATTGCCCGTGGTACAATTTGTTTCACACTTCTCAAACCCTCTCTCAAAAGGCATTTTTTGAAGCACTTACCTCTCCGCTTCCCTCCTCGCGTGTCTTCCCCAAAGACCCCAAACAGTTTGTTAGGGTGCAGTTTGCTGACAGCATTAAGCTCACTGAGGCACTTCTCATCCTTCTGATGAGTTGCTTGGAACAGCTAAACCAGCAGAAAACCACTTAATTCCTTTTTGGTGGCATTAGTTTCTTTGCTAATTTAGTTACTCTGTGTTTCTGTAATGACACGAGGGCTGGTGTCGGAGCAGAAGACACAGAGGAGGCTTCCTCCTTCTCCATGCAGACTGGCATGGGATGGGCTCGGCCGTGTTTGCGTCCCCAGCCCCGTCCTTCAGGCCGCGTTCGGCCGTGCGCGTGCGCTGCTACCTGCTCGGGGAGCTGCGCTGTCTGCTCGTCGTGGTAAATGAGCGCGCACCGGCAGAGAGAGCCGATCGGATTTGCGTGCTGAGATGGAAATCAATTGTAGCTGGTAACGTGCTGCAGTCGGGGAACGTCTGAGAGATGAAGCGACCGACTGGCACTGCTGAGTGTTCTTAGGATGAAAAAGAAAAAAACCCCAACCAGCCCTACGAAGAAAGTCATTGTTTGGTCTGAAAGTTGTGTTTACTACATCGCAGGGATGTCCTGTCTTAATTGCTTCCGAACTGTTTGCTTTTATGCCACTATTGTTTTCCTTTGTTTGTCCTTCTCTCTCTGTGTTTGCAATGTAAGCGAACCTACGCAATTAGCTATTTGCATGGGTCAGACAGAGCAGTGGTGGAACGGGGATCACTTTCACAGGGGAGGATTTGTTGAAAGTGGCTTGGTTTTTAATCTGGAAAAGGTGCCAAAGGCATCTGACAATTTCCTGTCAGGTCTCTGGATTTAGGACCTCTTCATGGCAACGGCAACCGCGGGAAGCACAGCCCAGGGGTCAGGGTTACATCTCAGGCTGGACGTGTCCGGAGAGATAGGTACTCTTTTCTTTATCCTGTTTGAAAAAGGATAAAATATTGGAAGCGTTTGTCCACCAAGGGCCGGCTTAAGACTTGCAAGCGTGGTAATACGTCTTCACGCCCAAGGCTGACAGAAGGAAGCTGCTTGTTTTTCCTCGAGAAGTAAATAGCTGCATTTAATTACACCTCTTTAAGTCTTCCACAGTAAGCAGTAAGAAAGATTTTGCTGCCCAAGCTATCAATAAGCTTTTGACCCACAAATCAACCTAAACCGCAAGATAACGCTTTGTGATGCTTTTAGCATTTGTAAACTGAGCCGCTTCCTATTAGTCTTGAGCTACAATGAACTTGCTGTTCTTTTTTTTTAATTACACAGAGAGAGAGACTGTGGGTTCTATATTGAAATGCTGTCGAATCTGTTTTCAGCTCTGACTGTAAATTAATTTCTTTGCACTGACTTGTATATTTTTTTCTAGGCTGTAAATCTCATCAGTGTCAGCAACCCGTGCTTTGCTTCGTCATCGGGGTGTGTGTGTTGCTTTTGTAAACATGACGTTTCCTTCCCTTTCACTTCCATAGCTGTGCTGTGGCACCAGCGTAGCGTTGGCTGCGCGATACGGGAACGTTCCTGGAGAGAGGTTGGTACTGGCGTGAAGGACCGTGCTGTGCCGTGGGAAGGTCAGCGTAGGTGAAAGTGTTTGGGAGGAAAAACTGGAAAAGTCCCTTTTGGAGTCTCTACGAGACAACTTAAGAGCAGGAAAATGATTTTTCTTTTTAAGTTTTCGAGGGACTCTGATCCAGAGGATAAAACGTGTTGCATTTACCCCGTCTGGAAAGAAGTACACTGAATTTTCAAGCTGACCAGGGGGCTATAAATTTCCCTCCAGAGTTCCAGCACATTCTGACTGGCTTATTGAAAACCACACGTGCGCCGCTTTCCTGGAGCGGTTCAAAGCACATCATAAAGAAGTAACCACAGAGTTAATTCCCTAATGTTCTGTATCATTTCCGTGGTGGTTACTCTGCATGTGGATCTATCAGATATTCTCCTGGGGGGTCAGTATTTTGGGGAAGAGATTTGAAAGAAGGGATTATTTGTCTGGAGGGGCACATATCCGTGCAGCTTAGATTGGCTCTTGGATGACGAGTTTGAAATGACTTCTGGTTTCTTGGCTTAGTAGGTGAATGAATGGAGCTGACACCCAGTTCTGGGTCGTGTAGTAAAACACTTTGTGCACCTCAGACATCTTCTGTTTAATTCAAGTCTGTGCTCCCCAGTTCAAATGTGTAGCCTGAGTCAGCAGACTAAATTCAGGAGGATGAGATGATAATTTTGTGTTAATAAAAAGACAGTCCCCCGCTGTGGCTTTATGAAGGTAACAGTAGGGTTTTGTGTTTTTTTTTTTTCTCCCTTGCAAATATATTTGGAAACTCTTAGAAGCAGCACTTGAAGTGAATTCATTCACTCTTCTCTTGCACTCACTCTTTCATTCGCTCCTCTCTCTTTTTCTTCAGGAGAAAACTAAGGATGAAATGCAGCTTTTGGATCCAGTTAGGCCTCATTCTTTAGAACATGGACTTCAGTCGCTCCGATAGAACTTGCTAATGTAAATGGATTTCTTCCTTTGTTCTGTCTTTGCCTATTCATCTGGAAATCCAGCTGTGGCCGTAGCTGCTCCTCCCGACTTGCCTTCTGTGTATCTTTTTTTGCCTTGAAGACACTTCTATCCTGTCCATTCTCTCTTCCTTCTCCAGTTCACAGCTGTTCCTTGGCAGGGATCCATTTCTTTTGTTATTCTTACATACCTCCTGTGATCCTACCCATATTTCAGTGGAGTTTTATTTGAAATTTCCTTCTATCCCACATACTTATTGCTGGTGTTTGGTGTTTCTTTGCTTGACTTTCACTACACATTGACTCTAAATTTGGTGTCTCGCCTCCAGAAGTAATTGCTCGTGTCCTAAGAGATACGAGCAACCCTGACAGACAAATCTTAATCCCTTCCTCATCGGAGAAGAACATCTTGCAGATTAAGAACTCATAATGCCTGGATTTGTTGTCTTTATCACAAGTCTTAACTCTTTTCTTGATGACAAAGAGAATAAATGAGCTTAAGAAAGCTTTGGTAAATTCCTCTTTTGCCAAAAATGGAGACATCTGATCTTTGATATGGAAATAATTTCAACCCAGGTAATGACTGGGTGGGTTTCCTACATTGACCTTAATAAAATAACCCATGCTTTGTTTTGCTCGATGGTTTTTCCTTTGTGGTTTTACCAGCTTCAGTAGCGCAGTCCTGGTTTTGCTTGAATGGAGTAATTGTTTAAGGGACTTGCTGAGTGGTCTAGATCCAGGAACCAGAATGGCATTATTGTGTCTTACTCATCATACTTTGTGGCAATAAAATACTGTTGTGTTTTTTTTATTTTATTTTAATGCTGAAGTGCAACTTTTGTAACAGACCAAGTGTCTTTAGCGTCCTGTTACTAACTTCTGTGGGTGACACCTCTTATAATTTCTTGCTGCAGTGCGAGCGGGAAAGAGAAAAAACTCTGTACATTTATAAACTCCCCACAGAGCAGTTCAACTGACTGGGGCCTCAGCTGTCAGATGCACAAGGATAAATAATTTCAGAAGAAATGTCCTTCTCTGTATATGTAGGAGCTATTGTTCCCCCGCAGGTCCTTCAGACAGATGGCTTTTCCTGATAGGGCGCTTTGCGAGACATACCCAGATTTTGCTGAAGGTAGTTACAGCGCAAACAAGATTGCATGAAATAGAGGGGATGTGTAAGAATTACTTGGTGATAACGCGGTCTATTTTTGGAAGGCTGTTAGGTTATTCATCACTGCCTCCTGCCTGGTTCTTCGTCCTGTTGTTCTCTGTGTTATTTCTTGCCTCGAATGATTGTTCTGTTATTTCCTGAATTCGGAGCCCGTCGTGCCTGCTAATCCAAGTGTGAGCGGGATCTTTGCGTACGTGCTCTGAGCTTTTCTGCTGGGAAGCTGCCGAGTAGTTCTCATTTGCCACGTTCCTGTCATCAGCCTGTTTCGTGTGGGGGTCACGATAAAAAGCAGCCTTTTAGAGAGCACTGAAGTGACTCCTCCCCCCTGACAATTTAGTGAAGTTTCCCTTTTTCCTAAGCACTTTAACAGCTCGTTCCTCTTGTTGGGTTTAGAGGATGGAAGGCTCTTCCACGCCTTAGTTACTTGTTTGTTGTTTTGTTTGTTTAATGCCCTGCTGTAATTTCTTGGGTTCCCTGCCTAGCTTTGCTTTAGTCATTCATAAAGCATTGGTTTTCCAGAGCACCGATCAGCATTTTGGGAACCCATCCATATTCTGAGGCATGTTGTCCCAGCACTATATTTGGTGTGTAAGTAAGGATCTAATTTGATACTAGAGCCAAGCTCTTATTGCTGCAATTCGTCATCCTCAACAGCTTGTGGATCGCTTTCTGAAAAGCTCTGCTTCTTGCTTTCTTAAATGTATTTAAAGGGTGTGACTGTTCCCAGCAGATACGGTGTAGGATGCAGAGAGCTTTTGTAATATAAAGACATGAAGAGAATTTAGCTGACTGTAAGGAGGTCTCCGTAGCGGGAGGAACAGTTTGCTATGGCAAGTAGCGTGTTTCTGTGGGACACCTCTGTCCTTCGGATATCAAGTCAGAGAAGCACTGCCGTAAAGGAACCGTGTACTGTTAATCTCCTGCTTGGTTTATTGTACAGCCTCCCCACGCCCCCCCATTTCCTCCTGCCCCACTAACTGGGTGATGCTTTGTGGGACCAGCAGTGTGCAGGGCTGCCCGAGGCAAGCCGGAGCACTTTCTGGGTCACTTGCTGGGATTTACAGGCACTTGTTGAAAGGCCTTGGCCTCCTTCGTGCCTGCTTACACGGGTTAGTAAACATCCTTTCTTTATCAACATTTCCAGTATCTTTTCTTTAAACACAGTCAGATGTGTAAGACAGACATTTCAGATACTGAAAGAAACGGCCCAGACTTGTAGCTTGATATATTTCTTTTATAATTTGCTTATACTGTTCCGTTGCCTTGTGTTCTGCATGACGTCCGAGTTGTCTAATACTGCTTTTCATGTTTCCAGGTGTCTGCATAACACATGCCATGTCATCCTCCCTCCCACACACGTGACCAAGCATTTTCCCCTCTGTGTCAGTTAACATTTTCTTGGAAGCAGCCGAGTGACAGGTTTTAAGAATTTCTAAAAATAAACAAATGTCCTTCTCCCTCCGTTTGCTCTGGGGACTGCATCTTCGTTAGGCGTATAACAAATCGGAGGGAGACCGCCTGAGGTGGTTTGGATCGCGTTGCTCACGGGGCTGAGTCTTCTTGCAGGTTTTGGTGGGTATGGAGGATGTAGGTGGGTGTATTTTTGTTAACAGATGTTACACCATCCTCTGTCACAGGCAGTGGACTTTGTTGTTCCAGAATCTGCTCGCCGCGGGGCAGAACGGCATCCTCTGTGGCCTGAGTTCTCCTGCAGCAGTCCTTGCTGCAGGGTACGTACCGTGTCCTCGTCAGCAGCCTTCAGTAGTCTGCAGCTGGATGGAGTCCTCTTTCCTCAAAGCAAAATGCATCACACGCTCGCGTGCTCGAATGGCTTTTTAATGCCAGGTTTTATGTATGAGAACGGGCAGGTTTTACAGCAGAAGAGTAGTTTTGCCTATGGAATGGTTTATTAGGTACATTCAGGCAGTAAACTGAGGTTTGAACCTTTGGGGAAACTAAACTTTGAACCGTAACTGGGTGAAGTTCTAACGCCCGTTTGAATTCACGCTGTGCCCTCCTTTTAAGTGAGCTAACGCGAATTGACAGAAGCGAGGGTTTCCTGAGAAAAGAGGGGAGCATCGCTGGAAAAATAGTGCCCTTGAGTTTGCAGAGAGCTTATTTGGTGACTGGAACTCAACAAAACGGCCAAGACCAGTCCCTGTTTTTTAAACAAACCAAAAAAATCTAACGCAACGCACACTTCCGTCTGTTTCCATCTCGGTTGCTCTCTGATGGCTGCTCTTGTGTACTTCTTCTGGCGTCTCCGGCCTGTCCCTCTCCTCGCGTGGCCCAGCGCTGCTGTGAGTCCCGCAGAGGACAAGGCTTGAGAAGTTGAGTCACTTCCGCAGCCGTGGGCTGCTCTGGGAATTCGTTTCATTGTGTTTTGGAGTGCGCGGGCGGAGCTCTGGTAGTGTCCCGCGAGGGCAACCGGGACTCGCTCTGTTTGTTTTGAGGATTTTCCAGGAGATGAAAGTGTATTAAATGAACGTGTTGTAAACGAAACGAGGGAATTTATTTAGTGTGTGAGCGTAGCAAACCAATGAGGATTTCCTGGTTATGGGCTGGTGGTGTGGACGCTTGCTCGTTCTTTGCATGAGGAACTGTCATTGCTTGGGAGAAGGGTTGTGTCCAACTGGGTGAACAGCAGGAACACCACTGCCACCTCCATGGGTGGGGTTGGAGTAGACAGGAGGCTGTAGTGTAACACCTCCCCCTGTTTACAGACACATTCTGAGCTCACCGAGGGAAAATCGGAGGTGGAGAGACATGGAGAAGAGTAGGTGCCCGGCTAGAAAACGGTTTGTGGCCACCTAATGTCTTTGTGGATTTGGCACCGAGTCTGCTGCTGCAGGGCAAGCAAGGGAAGAGTTAAATGGCCTCTCTCCAAGGGCCGCTTGCTTGTCTCCTGCTCCTAGTTCAGCTGGCAAACCTTTGTCTTCAGCTGCATTCTGGTGCACGTAAGAGCATCTGACTTCTGCTGGGTGACTTTACTTGAGTTCACCGACTCAGAAACGTGCGTGCATGGGAGAAATAAAAATAAATATATTTGAAGTATGTGGACGTGTTGTGACAGCTTTCGGCACCGGGCGGTGATGGTTAGGACAAGCAAAAGCAAAACCATTCCTTCAGGCTACCTTAAATAACTTTCTTCTTACTGGATGTGAGTCATCTGATAAACTTCTGCTCTGTTAACATGCAGAGTCTTGTGTATAATGATACCTGCATTTTTTAAGAGCTATCGATGGTTGACTTTTTCATCCGCCTCCTCTCATACCAACCGCTGCGGAACCTCGGCCTCTGAAGGCAGCTCTTTTTCCAAGAAAGGGAAGCTGAATTCTGTTCCTCCCTTTGATGGACGGAGAGTGAAAAATCTCCTAAAAATACCTATTTCCCTGTCAGTAGATGGGTAGAAAGAGGCACTGTTGCCAAGCGGTTATAATAGTCATTATAGCCCTTGAGAAGCACGTTCAGGTTGAAAAGCCTGCAGAAAATGGAACTTACTTCGTGGTGCAGGGAGGAGGAAGGGTGGGATGAGGAAGGATGGATAACAGTGTTTTAGTGACAACAAAATAACTACAGTTTGGGGGTTTGTCTGGATTTGCACATAGTCCATTTCCAGACAGCTGAAGAAACTCTTCTTTGTATTGCCATCATTGTCCGTTCTGTGTCCTAAAGGACAAGGACATGCTTTTAAATTCCTCTGATCTGCGATACCGTCGGGTTTGTTTTGTTGTTTTTATTCTTTTTTAAATATGAAGAAACATTTTCATTCACGTTTCCCGGACTTTTTTGAAGTCAAACATTCAATACTTAAAAAAAAATGGTGTTTGAAATGAAGTTTTTTCTTTCCTTTTGTTCTGGAAGGCCCCCCTGCTTTTTGTGGCAAGTCGTGTTTTATCCGTTACCCTGGGATGGAATTTATTTACATATTTTTAAATGTAAGCTGCTAAGCTCGAGGTCCTGGGGCTTGCCATTCGGCGGGGTGGGCAGAGCCGGTCCGGGGGAGGTGGAAAGCAAGCTCCCTTCCTTGCACCACAGCTCAGGTGTCTGAAAGGACAGCAGAGTGGGAAGAAGTCCTGTTTGCGAGCGAGCGGGAGCCGCTGGGGGAGTGGGATGGGGATGGCTTTGCACAGAAATAGCTGGAAGCTCAGTTATTTCTTTGGCCGAATCACGGAAAGATGCTGCACGCAGCTTTCCGAGCACCGGTGCTGCAGGAGCGGGAGTGCTGGCATCTGGTAAGAAGTCACTTGGCTCCCCCTCCTTGGGTTACAGAGCGTCTTTCGTAGCCTTGGCAGCTGGCTGTGGCTTGGGCAGTAGGTGAGTTCGTCACACAAAGACATTCCTTATCAAGGGAGGCTATCGGTTGCCAAGTGCAGGGCAGGCTTTGGGAAGGATCCTTCCTTAGGCACCCTTTCCTTTCAGCACTTTGGGGCATTTCTAATTATGGTGGCTTCGTCTGGGCGCAGTAGATGATTTAGCTTCTTCTGGTACCTTGTGCTACAGGGAAACCTGAGCTGTGTGCCGCTGGTGTAAGTAGTTTCCCTCGGTGTTTCTTACCATCGAGTGTATAAACAGTGACCAAGATGAATTGTGTTTCTGGAGGAGCGACTCATGTGTCTCTGGAAATTTTTCAGGTCCCTGCAACTGCTGCTTCCTTAAAAAAAAAAGGCAAACGAAGCAAAATAAACCCCCTGGGCCTGGAATTGCTTTCCAACCTCTGCCTTACCTTGTGGGGGAGCAGCTATCTTGTGTAAGGAGGTGGCAGCTCTTCCCTCTTTCCCGGCCGGGCCGCTTTGATTTGCGTAGAGATCTTGGCGGAGTCTGCGTTGCCCCGCGTGTGAGGAGAATTGCACTTTCTTACAGCTCGGTGTTTGTGAAAGCTATTTTTGCTAGATGGGAGTGCTCTTAGAAGGTGTTGCTTTCACCAGCGTAACCCGTAACCTCTCAGCGTGGGAGTGGAGCTTCCTTGGCCGCCCATCACCGCCCTACCTTGGCGGTTACTCCGTTTGTCTGCGTGGTGGTGCATGGAGGGAGCACGAGGTTGTGGAAGGCTTGCTCCCTCGGTTCTTACACTGCATTTGTTACCTCCCAACTGAAGTGAACCGACCGAGACGGGCTTACTTGAATGAGTGGGGATCTGGCCGAAAACAAGGGACTTTCTGATGTTGTAAAAGCTAAAGAACGTAACGCCGGCTCGCGCACCGTCTCTCTTTGGGATGGAAATGTTGCAATTACTCGGTTTTATAAATAGAAATGCTCAGGTTAAATCTTGTCAGTGTAGATTTTGAACACGTACAACTTAATTTTACCTGCTGTCCCGATGCTGTGATTGTCACGGGGAGTAAGAGTTTGAACCCTGCAACTGTTGATTTGCATTTCCAGAAAGTAACTCGTGCTTTTAATCTCTGTGTCGACGTGTCGGCTGTCGGAAATCAACCTGGTCGTACTCTCACGTGCCTGTTCTTAGCAGGCTGCTGTCATTCGAAGCCCTGTATTATTGTTTAAAGGCTGGAGGTGTTTGCTCTTCTGGAGTTTGCTTCTCGCCTTAGGGTGTTTCTGTGTATTGGGGTTTAAAAAGAGGCGCAGCAGGAGACGAGGAGCTGTGGAGCCAAAACGCAGGGACTTCTGATAAACGTACTCGCAATGAGTCGCTGCCTCGGTTTCCCTGTGTCTAACAAGATGCTGATGCAGCCTGCTTCAAAGACACTCCGCGAGCCTCAGCGTTACACCCCAGCTAAGAGAATATAGGTGGCAGGTGTATCCCGAGAACGGTGCCGCTGCAGCAGGTTGTGTTTATTTCTCCCCGGGGCAAGTTTCTGTCCTTCGCAGCGTTGGATCAAACAGCTGACTGATGAGCCTTGTGCGGAGTGATTTAGGGTAATTGCAGCAGTGTGTCCTCGAGCCAGCTGCTAGCCTGGAACAGACTGGAGCAGCAGCGCTCCGCATGGTGAATGCTTCGGATAGTTTAAAGTCAAATCTTATTGTCTTGGAGAACGTGTCAGTTTGGTATAGGATGTGCAAGTAGGTGTGCAGGGGAGGGAAAAACCTTGTCTTTAGATTCTCACATCCATGGTGGCATCTCTTCTTTGGTCTGCATCTGTACCTTTGCTTGAGAGATTCAGGGCAAGGGTCTTTGCTTGTCGGTTTGAGCCGTGGCGGGCACAACAGTAGGTAAGAGCTTGAGGTTAGTTCTGTGGTAAAAACAAGCTGTGAAGTCCTAAGTTTTATACATAAGGAGCTTAAAACTTTTCTGGTTTAATTGAGGTTTCCCTGGATATGCAGCAGGTTTCATAGAAACAGATAAAAAGCTCCCCTGAAGGACTCCAGTGTGCAAACACTTGGGTGTGAGCAGGTCTAAGCCAGGCCATCCAAAGTCCTTCTTGTGGAACTGTGAAGCTTGAAGTGGCTCCTTTCCCGCAGTTAGCACGATGCGTATCAAGAGTTTAGGCTGGATATCTAGCTGCCTGCCTTGTAAAAGATCTGCCAGTGCTGCATTGGAAGCTGACGTGGGCTGTGGAGGTGGTGTGGTGAGCGAGGCGCAAGCAGGGACGCCTGCAAATTTTCCTTTCTTCTGGAAACATCATCTCGCTAACCTAAACCAGAACAGCCGGCGGAATCCGCATCATTAAAATCCCTCCCTGTCAGCGGAGGGCTAGCTAAAATTACAGCTTTGGAGGAAATGTTATGCTCTAGCTTAGGAGCAAGTTGTGACATCTTTGGAGGTGTGGCTTCCCAGCCAAGCTTCCAGCCCCATCCCGGCTCTGCCTGTCAGTCGCTTCAGACGTTTTTCCTGAGTTAGTGCTTAGGTGGAACCGCATCTGGCACTGCTGTAGCTGCGCTTACCTGCAAAAATAGAAGGGTATAATTTGCTAGAAATGTGGGGGCGAAATGTGATTGGAACTGCAACAAGTTTTTTGGGAAGTGAGTTCTCAGGAAAGCAGAAATCCTAACAAATAATGGGGATGATGCATCCTGTTCCCCATCTCGTCACCTTTTCACGTCCGAGGACAAGGGGACCTGCAGGGCAGCATCTCTGAGGATTTCTCTGTCCCCTTCTGCATTAACACCGTGTTTCGAAGGTGAGGTCGGAGACTCTTAACAGGACAAGGCAGGTGCTGCCTTCTAGTTTGGAGCACTTGAAAATCTCTGAAGAAGGGGCTGACAGATGCACGCGGTTAGCTTATGGAACATAGGTGAAATGAAAATGTCACACTTGATCAAGACACCTCCTATTGTGAATTGGTGGCCACCAGACAGAGCTCTTTCAAGTTACTTCTTTGAACGCTCGAGGAGTTGAGGAAATAAAACCTGGAACAAGACACTCTAAATCTGTAACAGATTGATAGAATAGGAAAACAAAACCAAGCTCTTTATTTATTTTGTTGTGTTTTATTTTTCTAGTTTGTTTTAAGATGCGTTCAGCTCAGTGTTGGGAACGGTGCAGGAAGAAAATGCTGCCGTGGTCAGGGATTAGGAAGGACACAGGATTACTTAGTAAGGTAACTATTTGAAGGGATAGTTAACTGATGGTGCCAAGGCATAAATAAATGAGGATGGTTTTTTGCTTAAATAATAGGAGAGCTTCCAAACTAATAAGGCAGGTAGTTGAAATAATACCGACCTTAATAATACCTCATGATTTTCCAGTGCCTTGCGCATCCTCTGCTTCCTTGACCGTAGAAGATCTCCGCTGGGTATTCTGCAGGCCTGCAGTGACTTGGTTTGTGATTTGGCAAGCTGACGATCCGGGGTGGATATGGTGTGGATTCCTCCTCAGAGTTCTCTCAAAAGAAACGATTTTATTTAGGAGTTTTTTTCACTGTGCTTTCCTTGTGTCCTCGCCCCTTCTGTTCGCTGACCCTATTTGCTAAAACACAAACAGTTTCTCAGTTTAGTTATTTCATAACCTTTTGCCAGTTAGTGTTTCATACGTTTCTATACCATCTTCTGAACGCCGATTCTCTGCTGAAGCTGCGAGTGGGGTGCTGCCCTTGGTAAGTTCTCCCTCTGGATGGAGCTTTCCTCATCGTGCCTGGGGAGCTCCAAGCAACCAGCGGTAGCCTCGGTGGTGAACTTGTAGGTTTTGCCTCGGGCAGCTCCACCAGCCCAGCTAGAGCAGTTAGGATTTTCAGTCTTCATCCTGGTATGAAAATGAGAGTATTGCAAAGAGAAGCTGGTGTAGGGTAGGCTTTGAAACGTGCTGAAATGGGCTCAGGTTTTTAGGAATCCCAAAGAGAAAAACTTGGGTCTCTTCAGTAGTCAGTTGAAAGGTTTGCTTTATTTATTTGGTAGGTTTGTTTTGTTTTTTTTTCAGTTGCTTTTTCTTCAGGGTTGCTGTGAATCTGGCCTGGCAACAACTGCAGGTGGCTGGAGGAGTGGGAGGTGAAGGGAACTCCCAGAGCTGCAGAAGCTTCTCTCTCCCACTTGGAGGCAATTATTTTATATCAAGATTTGAATCCGGTGTCCTTGCTTAGGGTGAAATGCAAATGGCTGGGTGCATGTTGGAACTGCCCCGTAACAGAATATACGGGAGCCGTACATTTTCTCCTCCTGCTTCAGGCACCGAATGGCCTTGAGTAGCTGGCTGCATTTGTATTGCTCTGGTGGCTGTGGGAGCGTACCCAGCCCGTTCAACTGCGTCATCCCCCGACCCCTGTTAGACCAGCCAAGTGTTTCCCCAGGAGGCTTAGGAAAGGGGGTCACGCCGGAGGCCTGCAGGAGGGGAGGATGCTCCGCTCCTTTCTAGCGAGGGAGTTGGAGCAGGACCGGGACCATGTAAATCTCCAACCAGCTGGACCGGTGGGATCTGTTCAATATCCCAAGGTGCGCCCGCATCGATGCTGCTATCTGCTCAGAAGGATTCGGGGTAGTAATTATTTATCTCCAGGTGCATTATGTTTGCTGCTGCTGCTGCTGCTCTTGGTCTGAACCGAGACTGAATCAACTGTCAGGCAGTTGTGTCATCCGCTCAGCAGTTGACGTGCTCTCGCCCACCTGCCCTGGTGTGTTTTGGAAAGAGGAATTTTTGTGTGTTCTTTGGTGCACGCTGTGTCTCTTCTAGAGCTGTTGCTGCTCAGGATCGTAGAAACAAGCGATCAGTTTGTTCGTTGTCTGTTGATGGCCGTACTCTGGTGCGGTGGGGCAAATGAGACGCAGAAGTGGAGGGTCATTTAAGTATCTGCAACGACACAGCAAATCACCTGTTACTCTGCCTCCCGCTTTCTGTTAAACATCTTTTTCAACATTAAAATACCAGAGCTGGAAAAGTATTTCATGTTAATCCCATACTTACGTGTGCCTTGCCCGCTCCTTTCTTTTTACCTTCCCTTTCCCCAAGTTGTCTAAATATATCCTCTCCCTTTCGCAGTGGTAGTCGCTCTTCCAAAACCTTCAAACCAAAGAAGAATATTCCAGAGGGGTCTCACCAGTACGAGCTGCTAAAACATGCCGAAGCCACGCTGGGCAGCGGTAATCTCCGGATGGCCGTTATGCTTCCAGAGGGTGAAGACTTAAACGAATGGGTTGCAGTTAACAGTAAGTCTGCTAACTATTTATTTTATGTTTTTTTTTCCACAAGGGGTGGGGTTTGAATGTGCTGACACTTGTGGAAGGACAGCTGTGCCCTCCTTTCTGGTGCTGTAGGCTCTCCTGTCCTGCGTGCACCGCTCTGCCGCAGCTGGGAGAGGTCAATCCTGTAGCGTTTAGAACCGACGGATTCAGAGCGTCTCACCCAGACAAAAACTCCTTCATCTCTTTGTGCCAAAAATACGCTCCTGTTAACAAAATAATTCTTACTCGCAGTGGTTAAAATGTGGGAACTCGACTACAAACAAGTGCTGAAGTGGAAGTGTCACTGCTGTGTTTAGAAAGCAGCCTGTTGGTGCCCTGTTAGTACGTTTAGCCTCGCTTTTTTCAGCTAGGGTCCTTACCAAGGGCCGTAGCTGAGCCTCTACGTGCGAAGCATAGAACTGTCATTTAGTTAAACACGAGGACGAGGTCTAAGAGATTGTGAGGACCGAGGTGACGTGTACGCCTGGCTTTCCTTCTGCTTCTAACAGACCCAGAGATTGGTCTTTGCAGTTTTCCTAATGTTAATTCCTTCCTTTTGTTTCTACCGAGTTGTGAGCCTTTGCTCTGGTAGGTCTCTGCTGTCATCGTTTGAACTTCCCCTAAAGGTATTTGTCCAAACTCTCTGCTTTTCTGCTAGGTCAGGCCCAACAGTGATGCCCAAATTAGTGCTTTCTGATCGCTCGGCCGCATTTCCTCCTCCTTCCTCTCCCTGCTGCATGATTTTTACTGCCTGCCCTCTGCTCTTGAAGAATGTATTCACCCAAATCCTAGCACGCTCCGTAGCCCGCGCAGAGCTTTGGCTGCCGCAGACTCTGTGCCCTGTCCGGGTTATTTCCTCATCTTTTGTGTCTTGAGCTTGGCTGCTTCCGTGACGGCACGGTATGGACCGTGCAATGCAGGGCTCAAGAGAAAGGTCTTCTAACGGCTTGCGTGGTCCTGTCCATTTCTTCTTGCTCTTTGACCCGTTTGGGAAGTGAAACTGTCAGCCTGACTTCAACCTTCCGGTTCTTAATTAGCCACCCAGTCCTCTGGCAGATGACTTGCCCCTGCAGCCCGGGAATGGGGAAATTGCTGATGCCATTCCTTAGAAAAGTTTTTTTCACGCTGTGTTGCAAAACTGTCTGGAAAAAAAAAAAAAGCCAGCCCATTTTTTATGAGTAAGTGTTACGAAAGTCGCTTCATGTATTGCTGGCATCCTTCCCTTCTGGTGGTTCCTCTGCTCCATGACTCTTCTTTCCTGTCTGGCAGTGGTGTTCTTCCCTCCCCATATGACTGAGCTGCTAAATTATCTGGGTGGAAGTGGAAGGAGGCAGCAAAGCACTTGACAAAAGAGTAGGAGCGGGCTTTTGCTAAGAGCCGCGTTCTGTAACCAAAGGGTCCTTTTCAGGACCTGCTTTTGCATTTTGCAGGTCTCCTGCAGCAAAGTGGGGTTCTAACGTTTCATCTTTTAACTGTTTACGTGCTCCTTTCGTTTACAGCATCCCTCTACCACACCTAGTACTGGTTTGTGGCAGTTGTGAGCCCCCTCCATTGATTCAGATCAAGAAGGGATTAATAGCTAATAAGGAAATAAACTCTAATAAGGAAATAAAATATGTGACCTAATGTCATTGGGCTTGCCCCTCACGGTAGTGAGAGCACAGGAACAAATGTGTTTGTCTCTTTATTTCTTGCTCAGCCTTACTGACGGCTTGAGGTGATGACTTGATGTACGTTGGGATTTTTTTTTTCAAGTAAGTGTTCAAAATAAACGAAGGTGAGGAGCGTAGAATCAGTTTGAGTTTCATGTGAAATCCTCTCGATTTGGAACTAGTCGAAAAGAATTTCAGAGATACATCTTGTCTGTGCCTTTGGCATAGAACACCGGACAGCGTGCCCTTAAGAGTAGAAAAGGGCTTGGAAAAAAAAACAACCTAAGCCCTTGAAACTTAAGAACAATGAGAGAAGAGAGGAACTGAAAGTGTGCAGAGACACTGTTAGAGCTTTACACACCTTGGAAGGGAGGCTGTTGACCATGCTGCTGGCTCCCCTGTGTCTCATGCCCTTGGGGACTTGCAAATGTGGGATTCGCAATGATCAGTCCTCTGCTCAAAGGCTGTGTGGGTGTTGGGAACACGCTGGCCTTGAAGCAGACACTGGGCTGTGGTTTCTACCGGGAGCAGGGAATGGAAATTTAATTAACAGTTCTGCTGTAGCTGAAGAAATAAGAGCTGTATGTAACCACTTCTCACTGCCTTCGGTGTTAACTGCCTCCTCCCCCTGCCCAAACCAGCCGTGGGAGTCCTGGTCCTCTGTAACTTCTCCATCAACCTTTCCCGATGTTGTTTTGCTGTTTCCTGCTTTAGCTGTGCAGGGGAAGAAAACAAAGCAACAGATTTGGTTACTGGAATCTATTTCAAGTAGTAAGAACTATGGGAATATGTAGATAGGCTAACTTTTGGTCTTTGTTTTAGTAATTCAGCTGTAGACCATTAAAACCCCAGGGTTTTGTCTAAGAGAACTCTGTTCCCAAACACGTACCGAATCTTAAGAGAGAACCACCCCCAGAACAAAACTCCAAGGCCAGTTTATAATGAGGAAACCTGGTGGACTAAGAATTAATTAGTGGCCATGAGTTGATAATGTAAGGAACAGAAGTTGCTTGGCACTGTAACTGTTGCAATGTCCCGAGGTCTGTGCCCACCTCATACATGTGGTGTCTGACCATGACATAATGAAAAGAGGGTAGATTTAGGTTGGGTATAAGGAAGAAATTCTTTACTGGTGAGATGCTGGCATGGGTTGCCCAGGGAGATGGTAGAACCCCCTCAAGGACAAGGCCAAGTTGGACAGGGCAGCTGGGTCTAGCGGGAGGTCTCTCTGCCCATGGCATGGGTGGGAGCAGATATCTTAAAAGGTACCTTCTGACCCAAACCGTGCCGTGGTTCGGTGAAATACTCTTTGGAAAGAGAGCCTTTTGGAGGCCTGAGGGAAGTGTCACCTAATGAGTTAACAGCTCTCTCCACTTGGAGAGTTTGCACTGAATATCTTTGGTTTATTCCAGACCTGCACCAAACTTTCAGAAAAGGAAATAACTCAGTTTTCACTTTCCCTTTTCTTCTGCAAGTGACGATTTCACTGCAGTGAACAACTAAACAGTCCTTTCCAGAGGCCCTTCTAGAACATCGGCAGTTGCATTTTGCATCTCCTTGAGTAACGCATCTTAACAAGCACTAACAACCATGTTTGTGCACAAAAACTACTCCCGGACCCTCTCGGGCGGCGCGCGCTTTCCAGTGGAGGCTGTGGGAAGCTCGTTTGTGCTGCAGAGTGTTAATTGTTGGTTTAAATGCTTTACAGCTGTCGACTTCTTCAACCAGATCAATATGCTTTATGGAACCATTACGGACTTCTGCACGGAGGAGAGCTGCCCCGTGATGTCTGCTGGCCCAAAGTAAGGGGATTTGTTACGTTTTGTGGAGAAGCTGCAGTTCTTCAGATGATTTTCTTTTGCATTTGTGAACTTGAGACTAGCTCAGTTGAGGGCCGGAGATGGGAGGACTTCTGTGGGTGGAAAGAATGTCTGCTCATGATACCTGTGGAGGGGAAAAAGAGTTTGAACCTTGTTAAGGGAGTAGGGAATGGAAAGGTGTTTTTTTAGGGGGTATTTTTTTGTTTGGTTGCTGCTTTATTTATTTTTTCCTTCAACCCAGGAGGTCAACTGATTATCAAACTGTTTTTTTGTTTGGTTGGTTTCTTTTCTTTTGAGTTTTTTTCCCCTGAAATGTTAATGAGGGCTCCTTAAATGAAGATTCAAAGCTTTGATACGTAACCGTTCTGTTAGGGCTTACCAGAATCTTCCTTTTAGGCCTGTGAGTGGCTCTCATAGAAATAAACTTGGCTACAGTTTGTAATAGTCCAGGTAAGAATCCCCCACCCCGCCCCTCAGTTACGTTTCACTTCAGTCAGTGTTTCTTCTTGCTTAGAGTCTTCCAAAGAGGCAGATAACCTGCATCTCTCAGCGAGTGGTGAGGCAGGGCACTGCTTCCTTCTAAACTGCTCTAGAATCTGAAACAAAGAAGAAAGAAAACCAATCCTCTCTTCCACTTCCTCCTCCTTGGTGATGCCACTGGTTGTTACTGGCCGAAGCCAGTAACTGGCAGCTGATGTGGTGGAGAGATGAGGAGAAAATACATGAGGACTAAGAATTTTACCAGTATGCAAAAGAAGTTTGGGATAAGCTTGTGCAGCAACGTGGCCTGTTGTCTGTTTTGTGCCTGGGCTTGCAGAGCAGACTCTGATGTATTTAATAAGAGTGTGAAGATACTGCTTTGCTCGATGGTTTCTCTGCTGAGAAGCAGTTATTTGGGGGTGGAGGTTAATTATTAAAGGCTTAGCTGTCTGGTTGCCAGACTAAACAAGTTATTTCTCTCCAGAGACCGATAACCATTGACAGAAATATATGTCATACTCAAGGAGTTAGGAAGCAGAAGAGGAAAGAGATGCCAGGGGCTAGAAGACGCATCCTGCCAAGGTTTTAATTAGGTGATCTTGTCCCTAGAGCATTCCCCAAAGCCTGCAGCCCCCTCCTGCGCTCAGGGATGGGGTTTGCGCAAGGCTCAGAAGCAGGCGTGACGCGAGGGGCCCAGAAACACCCCCTGTCTCTTATCAATATCAATCCTTTCGCCTCCTCCTTCCGCTCCGCTCTGCCCGTGCCAGTTGGCGACTGAGGGACAAAGCAGGGCTGGCTGTGATACAGTCTCGCTGAGGTGTAGGGGTGAGAGGTCCAGACAAACCTCAGAGGATCTTCTGAAGGCTATTGCCCGCTCACCACACTTTCCTGCTGTTGGACAAGGTAACAGATTGAATTTTAGTCAGGCTGGGGTTTGAGTTTTGGGGTGCTTTGGCCCTGAAGGTGTAAAGGCAATTCGAGGAGCTGGTCCTACGATCGCTTGTCCTTGGGGATATGTTCTAGTGTCAGAAGCGTGGCTGGCTTTTCCGTTTCGAGCTGCTTATCAGGACCGGGGTGATTTGTTTCTCTCAGCAGAGCTGTAGGTGTTTGCTTGTTTAATTTCCTGTAGCAGTTCAGATGCTTCTCATGGGAGGGAATTTTTTCTGTGTGCATTCGTTCGCTTATTTGTTGAAGAATGCTCTGTTTGGCATTCCTTCCTCTAACAAATGCAGACTTAACCCCTAGCAGAGTTGGGGGGTGAGGAATGAGGGAGGTTTCTCATGGATACGTTATTGGGATGAGATTTTTTTTTTTAGCATTTCGTGTAGTTATTTGTCTTGCTCTGTCTCCAGAACCTGGCACCTCAGCTCAATCTTGTTATTTCTCCTACCACTTCTGTCTGCCTGTTAGGGCAGTACTGGGTGCTGAGGAATACTGGGACCTCTCTGATCCATTGCCGTATAAAACCGGGATTTTTTTATACCATTGCTCACATCCTCACCCATAAGACTTGTTCCTCGTGAAAACCTTCTCCCAGTTACCGTTCTGACAGAGCGGAGTTTTGGTACACAAAATCAGAAGCCAGATTCAGCAGGTGGAGTTAAGCTTTGTGGGAAATGATGTGTATGGTGTAAAATAAACCAGCTGCTCCAGTGTCTGCGCAGTGCTAACTGGAAGAGAGGGCAGCTAGAGCAGGGTGGCAGCGGGGAGGCTGGGGCCGGAGCGGCCGTGGCTCGGGAGCGTTTGCACCTTAGTTTCCAGAAGGGGCTGCGGGAGGTGGTGGGAGTACGGGGAGCGGAGCAGGAGCGGTGGCCGGCCAGGCCTTGCGATGAATGATTGACTTGCATTAAGAAATGTCTTGTTGTTGTCGTCCCAACCCAGATATGAGTACCACTGGGCGGATGGGACAAACATAAAGAAACCAATTAAGTGCTCTGCACCAAAGTACATTGATTACCTGATGACTTGGGTCCAGGATCAGCTGGATGATGAAACGCTATTTCCTTCTAAAATAGGTAAAGTAATTAAGTAAAATTGAACAATGTCGTTGGATTACAGTTGGATGGGGGTGTTGAAGCCTTACTGCATTAAAAGGTCTCTTAAACAGCTACGAGTGGGGCAACTTGATAAGGTTCCCTTATGTACATAAAGGCATTTTTATCTCTGGAGATAAAAGCGGTGTGGTAGTAGGTGAACTCTGATCCAGTTGTTAACCCTCCTGTTAAACCCCCATCCCAGTTCTGAATGCAGGCAGTACTGTTTGTTTTATCACTGCCTGGATCAAATCTGACCTGTTTTCATCTTCCGGAGTGGATTTTGTTCCCTGAGAAATAACAGCAGAGGGTCTCAACACCTTATCGCCAGTAATTGGTACAAACTGGCAGCTTTTTTGACGCAGGAAAGATGCTTGGTCCTCGTGAGGAACTTCTGGGCCTCACCTCCAAAGAAGCTGAATGGCATCTTTCATCTTAAGTTGATGATTTTAAATTATTTTTTTTTTCTTTTTAAGTCAAGCTGAAAGATTTTTAAGAGGTTTCTTTCAGAAAAGCAGGAGGGAAATAATGAACAGGCACCGGTTCAGAAACGGAAACAAGAAGAAAACCCTGCTTCTGGAGCCACGAAGGACTCTTTGTTCAGAAGGCTCTAATTAGCAGTTTTCCAGCGTACCTCTCCTCGCAGACTTAGGATCGTTGTGGAAAAAGGGAGATCTCTTCAATGCTTTCATTCTGCAAATCCTTTCTGAAGCATTTGACACGTTCTCAATGAGCCTCCTCGGAGAAGCGGGGCTGCCGGTCAGAATCAAGTGATCCTGGGCTCCACTGGCAGGGAAGACAGGCAGGGAAGGCCACTTGGTCTGGGGAGAAGTTGCAGAAAGCTGCATTTTCCCTGCTCGGTGGATGTGGGCAGGGTTTCTTCTCATCCTTTTGACATTTGTTTTACTGTGTCAGGGTAGAATGTCAGCTACTAATAAGAATGATAGGAAATAGTTCCAGTTAATATTAAACTCGTCTTCAGAAGACGACGTCGGGACTTGCTCTTGCTGTAACTGCTGCTGGCTTCTTTTAACAGGACTAAATAATAACCAAGTAGATGTTGGCTCCCAGTAGCTGCTCGTTGTTTCCTAACCCAGCTTTCAGGAAACTTCTCCCCTGTCAAAAAGATCTGCTGTCAAAACTGATTTTACCTGTCAGGGGTCATTTCCATAGGACGATTCTCCCCGAACTGCCTGGGAAGGAGCCTGTTTCCCGGCATTTCAGTGGGCGGATAGGGTAGCAGGAGCCTCTGGCTAAGGGATGGTGATGAGCAGGATGGAACTGGGAGGCACAGGAGGTGGAGAAGGGCCTATTTGTGATCTCACTTTGGCCAAGACGAGTGTAAAACTTGATGGCCGTTGCCAAAGGTGCTTTCAGCCTTCGATTTACCTACCCAAAGATGTCTGGTGTTCCTCGGAGCAGCCCGGAATGTCGGGCACGTGTATCGAGGGGAGGGAGGGAGGGCAACCTCCCCTCGGGTCCTTCAGTGCGCCTCAGCCAAGCACGTTGTGTGATTCGCAGGCAAACAGCTGAGCCAAACCAGCAGCCCTTCTTGTGCAGGAGATGGGTTGGGTCGTAGCAGCTTTTCAGGAAGCACGAGCGCCACGCAGACGCTTCAAACGAAACCGTCTGTCTTCTCGTTTCCAGGCGTCCCCTTCCCAAAGAATTTCATGTCGGTGGCAAAGACGATTTTGAAGCGTCTCTTCAGAGTTTATGCTCACATTTATCACCAGCACTTTGACCCAGTGATCCAGCTGCAGGAAGAGGCACACCTTAACACTTCTTTCAAGCACTTTATCTTTTTTGTTCAGGTAAGCGCGGCCGGAGTGTGTCGGGCACGATTACGTGCTCGAAAAATCAAACTCTGAAAGAAATGCCCCTACAGTTTCTGAACAGCTGGTGTGTTTGTAGGAGAGTCAACACCTCTAGGACCCGGGCAGAGTGTCCTGCTCCTTTTTTATCTATCTTTCCTGCTAGAAGCATTCAAGGAGTGGGAGAGTTTTCAACCGAGTATTCGTTTGTCACAAAACTGAATACCGAAAAGTGCTCCCTGCCAAATAATTCAGCAGATTCCTCACCTCCCCGTATTAAAGAAAGACCTTCTCCTTCTGCTTCCTTCCTCTAAGGGGCTTTAGGCAGTCGAATGCTGCTACTGAGCGAAAGGCAGAAAATGCTGTAGGGGCTGAGCCTGGACTCCAAGAGCTTACTGCCAAATAGCTTCTGTCTGAGAAAGACTTCTCCCCTGAGCCGCACACCTGAAACTCTCTCTCTCTCCTCGTCCTTGTTACAGGAATTCAACCTTATTGATAGAAGAGAACTTGCACCGCTTCAAGAACTGATTGAAAAACTCACCTCTAAGGACAGATAAAAGGAGGAGGATTTCTTGGAGTCCCTTGTTTCTTTAAGCAAGCGTGTGGTATTTTGTTTTTCCTTCGTTCGTTCATTGTTCTTTTATTTTTTTTTTTTAAAGAAAACAAAAGAACCCCCTGTGCTGTTACTAAGGGCAGTCAAGATCTACTTTCTGTGCTTTTACTAGGGGAAATCTTTTTATCTGTTAGTGACACGTGGTAAATAGCTTTTTTTTTTGGTTACTGTTTTATTTTTTTTCCCTTTTTTTTTCCTTTAACCTTGGATAGTTGTTATTCACCGTGGAACTTTAGCAGGTGCTGAGTGTTTATCAAAGAAACATGCTTGGCTGGGGGATTGCCTCTTGATGGTGGATGGGTTCTTGTATCGTGTCAGTGGTAGCCCATTCTCATGAAGTCCCTAAAAGACTTGCCTACATCCTCGAAGTGCCTTGGCAGACTCTCTTCTGAGGTGCAAAGCACATACAATACTGAACATTGCTGGAAACGGAGAATACGAACTAACACCCAGGACACTTACTGATAACTTGTTTTAGAAAAATATATATATATATGCTTACACTAAAAAAAAAAAAGCCATAACTTACTGAAATCAATGATCTCCAGCTTTTAATACAAATATCTGTCTTATTTTTTTAGAGATTACTATAGAATTTTTCGAAGCTAGATATTTCTTATAAAGAAAAGTGGCAGTGAAGTTCGAGTCGCTAAAGCGAAACGATGAAGGTGGGGTCAAAACGACAAAGAACCTGCACTTAGCGAGTAGCTACGTGTCTCTGGCCACGGCGTTTTGGCTTTCCAGAGCTGCTTTTATTTTATTAACAGGGAAGCATCAACTTGGGTCAAGTCGCTTTTAAGTTTCCCGGCGTTTGCCAAATGAATGGTTAGTTTGCACAAATAGTTAGGGAGAATGTTCAATAGAGGGGAAAAAAACAAACCCAAACAACCACACCAGGGTAGGTAATACAAAGAAAAACCTGGCGTCCACCTGCCTGTGCAAAAGCAGCTTACCTCCCAAAATTCATCTGCGCGATTGGAAACGAGACTCTGGTGCCGCAGGCGGCGGTTTAAGAAGGCGACCTCGCACCCGCAGCGCTTCCGTCTGCCGAGCCTTTAACAACTGCAACTTGCCAGCACGGAGTGTTGCGGGTGCAGTTCGATATTAAAAACCCTATAAACTTTCCAATGAAAAGGGCTGGGCTGAGTTGGGTCAGCACCTCTCGAGAGGCTCCGGCGGCGCGTCCCGGAGAGGAGCCTTCTCCGCAGCGCCGGAGCGCGTTACGCCTCGCGGCAGGGTGCTCCATGAGGAGGTAGCCTCCACCAGATTCAAAGCCGTTACTGTTGGTGTGGTCTCAGCTACCAGCAAGAAACACACACAGAAGATTTCAAACCCATAGAAGCTTGGGGTGATTGGAGTCGCAGCGTGGTGGTTCTCATTTTTTGGCGTAGTTCGCCTTCTGGAAGGTGGTTGTTTTGTTGGGTGTTTTTTTTCTAGCCAATTCTAGAAATGCAGAGGCATCTGCTGCGAGTTTGGCCAATCAGAAATCGAATGTATTATGTAAAAAGACCTCCTTGGATAGTGTATTTTTTGTATTTAGTATCTGAGGCTTTCACAGAATAGTTTCTAGGCACGTAATAAAAGCTTGGAGATCATGATTTGCCTGACAGCTGTATGAACACATTGTTTAACGATACAACACTTGAAAAATCACACCATTAAAGATTCGTATGCAGTGCTTGGGATGTAGTATCCCTATGCTGTTAATATTTGCAGCTTTGAATTGTTTCTTGGTTGGTCGGTCGGGTTTTTTTTCGCTCCGAGAAGATGCGGGACCGGGCGTTGCGGTGCGTTTACGCTCTCGGAGTAACGGCACAGTGAAACGCTGAACGCACGTTGCCGGGTCGTAACCAACTCGACTGAATGTGTTACTAAACCAGTGCATTTGTT